>WNWU01000032.1:2098323-2130806 GCA_012654045.1 Ptyas mucosa
ATAGAATAGAATAGAATAGAATAGAATAGAATAGAATAGAATAGAATGCAAGAAATATTTAGTGGAATGCCATGGTTGATGTATTTAGAAATTGTGGGAAGAATACCAATCTGATCTTAAGAAAGAGGAAGATACATAAGAAAAATGACAGCATTTGGAACACTTATATAAAATCAATACTATATGTTAGGGCACATATACAAACTCCTAGTTAAATATGGTAAAGTGGCAAAACAAATAAAAAGTGTGTAAAATGGATCCAACTTTTTAAAGAAGCAATCACAATATAACAATGGGAAAATGTGTTTTCATAACATTTACTCCAAACTACAATCTAAAAGAATTTTGGTACAAAATGTTTTACAGATGGCACACAACTCCTTCAATAATCTCCAAGATAGATCAAGCATATAGTAATAAATGTGGAAATGCCATGAAACAGAAGTAACATTTTACCACATGTGGTAAACATGCAAAAAAAAAAAAAGTCCTCTGAAAGTTCCAGAAAGATATATATAGTACAATGCATAACATTTTGAAAATTAAATTTGAAATGAAATCACAACTTTTTAAACTAGGTATAATCCAAGCAAAACATATATCAGGAAAAAAATATACTTTACTGGGATACATGCTCACGGCAGAATAAATGTTGTCCAACGTTGGAAGAAAGATGCAATTCTGACAATATCTGATTGGAGATTGGAGCCTATACAGCAATTGCAAAATTAATAGCATTAGCATATGTTCACATCAAATTTTAACCACATTAAAGCAAAAATATTTCTCATATACATATACAATATATTATACAGCATGGCATATTATAAACACTTATACTATAGTTTTTACGGGGAGCCTAAATGTTTATAAACACTGCAAATTTGTAGAGGCACAAGAAGGGGAAAATTGATGATGATATATCTACTCACAAGACTTCGGTCAGATGTGAGATATAGAAAACATAAGACAAATGAAACATTAATTTGTGATCAAAATCTGAGTCTTTAAAAAATAACATTGCCAATATCCTCACTTAGAACCTGCTGGTAGAACTCTCTCTTCTAATATAGTAATTTCATCTTTCCTGAATGATTTTTGCTACCGAATTATTCTCCCAATCTAGAGCTAAACCAGAATTCATTAAGCTTGACCATATGGCTACCATATATTTGCACAATATGCCTAACCAGGTCAAATTCTTCAGACTTTTGTAGATTTTATTAGCTTGTATCCCAAGGGCAAAAAGAGGAAGAAATGAGAAATCTTATTATACAGTACAGTTGATAATGCATATCTCTATGCAAACTGATGTTTAATGAATTAATGCATATTTTAACTTAATTTTAGTTTTATAGGTAATTATTTAAATGTAAGCAAAGAGATACCTCATCTTTTCTTTAATAGTGCATTAATACAGATAGTCCTCAACTTACAACAGTACATTTAGTGACTGTTTGAAGTTACAACAGCACAGGAAAAAGTGACTTACAACCATTTTTCATACTTATGACCATTGCAGCATCCGATCATGTGATCAAAATTCAGACTCTTGGAAACTGGACAGTTGCAGTGTCCTGGGATCATGTGATCATGTTTTGCAACCTTCTGACAAGCAAAGTCAATAAGGAAGCCAGATTCTCCTAACAACTGTGTTACTAATGTAATAATTGCAGTGATTCACTTAACAAATGTGTCAAGAAAGATTGTAAAATGAGGAAAAATTCACCTAACAAATGTCTTACATAGCAACAGAAGTTTGCAACTCAATTGTGGTCATAAGTCAAGGACTACCTATACTTTTCTATAGCCTTAAAGCCTAATTTCTCTACTTTTGTATACCATTGTTGAAACATGAATATTTATTACATCTTGCAAAATTCATGGGAGGTTACAGTTTTCTTCTTTTTGCCTTTAAGATACAAATATCTGTATACTACTAAAATTCTTCTGTCTGTTTGATTGTTTGCAACCTTCAGTTGGTTGAAATAGAGCACCATAGGACAACAATTTTTAATCAACATATTTCAAATGGGCTAACTTACAGAATACATTCAAAATATGAGATCCATAATTCCTGTGACATTGAAATTGTGGATGTTTCGGTGATGCTACACTACTGCACTATTGCATTGCCACGGTCAATTGTAGTCTTACGATTGTCATTTTCAATGTTTACTGCCAGCTTGCTACAAGAAAAACCAATAGGGAAGCCAACAGGAAGTCAGAAGTTGTTCCTGTTCCCATTACTTTTCTGGGCCTCCTGTGTTTATTCTGTTTCGCTGTTCAAGTATCTCTGAAACAATGACCCAATGGATCACAGCTAGGGTAGTATTCACTAATTGTGCACATTTTAAGTACACGGTCCCTTGTTGATGTCATTCACTTTGGATGTAATATTTCTGACATTTCTAGCAACTCTCCAGGGCTTTGCACACCTCTTTCCACTGCCTCCCATAAAGGATACTTGCATTATTATTGCAGATTGACATCTCAATAACCTGGAACATATTGCATGCTGCATATATCTGAAGCAGGACCATCTATGGTCCACTTTGTCAAGTCATGTGTGAACTATAATTTTGACTAATAATTACCAGACATGAATGCTATGAAACATTAATGTCTGTACTGCTTGCTCCCTCTCTCTCTCTCTTTTCTGAATTTTAATGCATTCAAAAAAACATGTGCCTAAGGCCAAAACAGACCCTTCCAAACTATCCCATATGGAAGTATTTTAAAAGTGATAAATGATTTGGAATCTACACTGTCTACTGGTGTGTGTCTCAGGAAAGAAATTAGAGCTAACAGGTGTTAGATGGGGAATGGTAAGGCATTTTAATAGAATTGTCAAAATGTTGGTACCAGATGTTGACATTCATGCATATAAAGAGAACGGCAATGCTATGCTGTCATTTAAATGATTTTTTAAAAAAAGGAATGGAAATACCATGTCTATCAGAGTAAGTTCCTTTTGTATCCAAAACTGGGCGGGGGTAAAGGGGAGGAATTGGTTGTAGGTTTTGCACAGACTATTTCTCCTTCACCTTTCTCTATGATTTGCATCAAAGTGCAGTGGTTATATGGCTCACATCTGCGCGCTTTAAATAATCCATGCTTGTCAATGCCATTTTTCCCCTTCTGATCATAAACATTGCAAACCTTCCTCCATAAGCCTTGAAGTTTCTGCAAACCTATTTCTATATTTAGGGATGGATGGATTATTTAAATGCTGAAAGTTACAAAATAATCCGGTGATTAAAATATTGGTAATGTAATCTCCACAAATATATATGGCATTTTTAACTTAAGAATGAAGGCTAAAGGTATAGAAAAAAACCAATTCTTTCTTTTGGAAGGTTTGTAATATAAAATCAGTACCTCTGATTCTACCATGGAAATCTACATTCTCAAATAAGTTTTATGAGCAGTTAATCAGGTTTGCATTTCAATATTCTTTGCCAATTTGAAGATTCCAAGCATAATTTAGCATTACTCTGTGACTGAAGAAATACACACACACACACACACACACACACACATACATACACACATATACACATATATATACATACATACATACATAACACACAGAGAGAGTAATATATATGTATAATTTACTTTGCAACACTCCTTTGTTACAACTGCTATTATACACTTAACACACACACACAGAGAGAGAGAGAGAGAGAGAGAGAGAGAGAGAGACAAAACCATGTATGTACCGCATGACATAAAGTCAAAGAAGGGATGCTGTATACAATTTTTAAATCTGATACAAAACAATGATTTTTTTTTATAATATCAAGTTTGAAGGCAATCACAGATTATCTTTAAACTACTTTAGATATTGGTGAGCAAAAGTAATGGTAATGTGAGGAGATACACACACACATTCACACACACACACACACACACACACAAAGATTCCATAGGAAAGTGCCATGCCAAACTGCATCTTTAAACAATATATATAAAACTCCCTTCTCAGCCCTATAGATGGTATGTGTCTTCCTTAATCTTAGGTCCTCTACCAGAGGCCTGAGACTTTGAGGGTTCTGCTTAGGATCTTAGCTGTTCCTGCACTCTTCTGGACCAACAACTCTGACATTGATCCTGGGGTCTGTTGGAGCCACACTTCCAGCTAAGAATCATAAGCCTAAAGATTACACCATCACTGGGATTACTTTGGCCTTTACTTTACTCTCTGGTTCCTCCTTCAGGATCTAATGCCTTACTTTTATTGTGAAGAAACCAACACTACTATGCAAACTAGTGGTCAACATAGACATTTTATGTAAAGGGCAGACAAAAACTATCAAGATGGTGGCTACAATCAAACTTGCTTCTGTTTACATGTATCATGCAGATGAGGTACATATAAAAGAAGAAGAAACTTAATCATGTAAGTGACATCTTGGCTGTTTGAATCTTTCCCAGGATATCCTTGATTTCATGGGTTTGATATTTGAAGAATCTTGGGGGAAAGCGTTCTATGAAAATCTTTATTTTTCAAAGCCTCCTTAGGATTTCTTTGTATCTACAAAATCTCTTGGGCAAGATAGAAATTCTTTAAATGTTTTACTTCCCAAAAGATTTATCAAGCAATAAACCTGAAACTAAGATATCTCTTAATTAAATCAATGGTCTCCAACAACTCTAATCAACACCTTTCTTTATGCATACATTCATCAATAAAGGAAGAAGTCCAATCCTGCTAAATTGAGTTTCGTCATAGGTTCCATGAAACTGTTTGTTTGTTTGTTTGTTTGTTTGTTTTAGTTACCATTAGGGTTCTTTTTACTTGTTTAGTTTTTATATATACAATAAATATATGGTCAGTTGGCATTTACATTTGCATACTAAAATGCATGAATGTGCATTGTTACTTTTATGTGCAAATGGAGAAGTGTTTTTTATGGTTTCCAATCATGTGGAAATCTGACATCACAGGTGTGCTTGGATATTATATGGTGCCTTATGTTACATCTGAGCAAATTAAAGAAGGTGTTTCCCTCATACTTAATGTGTTTCGTCTTTGCCACATACCAGTGCACAAATGCTTTTCATTAAATGCAAATAACATATTTTCAAGTGATTTGAGTCTTATGTTCTTCATGCAATCTATCATTATGCATACCTAATATATTGTGCAAACTGCCAATTTTCTAGTCTTCTGCTTTGGAGGCATATTTCTGTAATCAAATAAAATGTATATTTCTTTCCCGTGGTTTACATTTTAAATGTGAAGGTTTTCAAAGCAAATACATTCCGTGTTTGAAGCAAGATATCATGTATTTATGGGAGTTTAATAACTTCTTCCATTAATAACATAGACAAACTAATTTAGCAGAACGTGTCTGTTTTAAACTTTGGGAACACAGAGTGGGAGTATGAAAATCAATCTTTCCTTTGTACTTGAGCCACTGACCCATTGAAGCTTTGAAGATCACTTCTTTAAGAAATTGTGAGGAGTTATTTAACTACAAACAGCAGCTACCTTCCCCTTCCAGCTGCATAATCAAACATAATAAATTAGAAGAAGAAAATAAAGGTTCAGTCTATTTTTAAAAAAACACTTAAAATTCTTTGGGGCACTCTGAAAAAGATTCACGGTTGGGGGGGGGGAATCAAACATAACTACTGACATAATTTTAAAACACAAAAAAATAGTTTCCTGGTTTTCCTAATTCTCTTTTATTCAGCATTTTGATAGAGGTGAAAGGCCAGCTCTGTAAATTATTGTCTCACCCAGCATAAATGTTTACAAACAATTTTTCTTTTTACCTTTATTTCAGGAATGATTTGTATTCTCAGTCATGATCTTTAAGTCTATATTGTGCTTAGCAGAGGCGAATTGCTTCAGAATAACAGTTCTTTTGCAAGTGCTGTTGTTCTGACCTAGGCTTCTTGATATAGTAAAAAGCACACAATTAGTCCCAAAACCCTATTTTTTATTTTAACAGCTGTGAATTCCTTTCATTCACAGTATGTGCTGAATCACCAAGAGTTTATAAATAGTCCAACAGACGTCTACCACAGTCCTTTGGATAAGGCTGGTAAACACCCACCTTTATCTTCTTTGACACACTGCCAAAGACCTAATTGGCAATTATCTTGGCAAGGCCACACGGAAACACAGAGTCAAAAACGGAGCTTCAACGTACAAACCGACACCATCCACAACATTGCTTCCTGCAAAGGCCCACGTGCCTTTGTTCTTCCTTTATGTTTTATGGGAGAGGCCAATCATCTCCAAGCTTTACTCCCGAATCATCCCTTTTGTTTTAACTGTTCTTGCCTCTTGCAGCTCTGCGCATGCGCGCACTAGGAACAGGCTCCCCCCGTTCCTCTGCCTCTCTGATGTCCGACTCTGGACGCTCCGAATTCCACACATAACTCCCTGATGGCCCTGATCCCATCTCTGCCTCCATGCAGAGCCCTCATCTGAGCCTTCCCCAGACTCCAGGACTGGCCCATGTTCCTCCCCAACCTCCTCACTTTCCGCAGGCTGCTGGTGGACCACAACACTGTTGCATATCCTCCATCTTCTGGCTAGTAATTGAAAAGAAGTCTTGATCAGCCTAAAATGTGCAGACATAGTTCTACTGCCTAAAAGTGGACATTATGAAGGTTTTTAATGATTTAGTTTGAAGTAATGAGTCTTTTAAAATGTTGGTCTCTGAAGAATGATATTTTGTAAAAATATATTGATTCTGATCTATATGAACATAACACTGGTCAAAGTATTAGTGAGAGTTTTTGAGGACATAGAAAGCAAATGATAGCACTGTTTTAGCACTTTTGGCCTTCAAAAATATCTCAGCAATGAACTGAGCACTGAACACAGGTCTGATACCTATTTTTACTGGAGGAAGGGTCTAAGCAAAAATTGTCCAAGGTTGCTGGAGTTCCATCTGCATTTATGAACAAGGCTTGGGCCAGATGATTATGTTGTCTTTGATTCTGTCCCTCCTGATGCATTAAAACAAACTCACCCTACAGACATATACCTGATTTTTCTTTTTCCCCTTAGATTTTATTTACCACCAGATTCCTGTACATACACTGTATATGTTTCTAGCAAGACATTTTAATTTGTACAAATTGTAAATCCATTGGTTTCACAAAAACTCTATGCATGAGAATAACATCAGTATAGATATAACAGGCACAACATCAAGGACAAAGACAGCATATTTTAGCAATCGCAGTAGCACTTAGACTTATATACCGCTTTACAGTGCTTTACAGTCTTGTCTAAGCAGTTTACAGAGTCAGCATATTGCCCCCAACAATTTGGGTCCTCATTTTACTCACCTCAGAAGGATGGAAGGCTGAGTCAATCTTTAGGAATTTAGGCCTGAATTTTGATGCTCATTTTTTGGGCAAAGTGAGTGAAATCTTGAGGATAGGATTAGTCTTAGAGACCATTTGGGGCCTATGAACCATGAATTAGCAATCTTTATTCTATGATTCTTGTGACATAATAATGTCACATTAGTATTTAAGAGCTATTTCTTGTGAGCAATAATGCAATAACCCAAAGTGAACAATCCTCAAATTTGCTACTGAATATCTGCAATATAAGGCCAGTAACCAACCTTTTTAAAGCAACTGTTGAGGAACTCACTAGATCTTAAACTAGGTTTTAATGAATTAATATTGTTTTAAGATAATATGAAATGTATATGATTTGTTGAAATCATTTATTTGGTAGTATAAAACACTACACTAATAATATTTGATATGTTGATCATTTTTGGCAACTAATAACTATTTATTGCTTTTTAAAACTAAAACAGTTAAAATCTAAGTATATTCTAAAGCTTCCAATGTCTCTGAGGCATAGCAAATGCTTTAAATAAATGTGCTGTATTAGTAATCAGCCTTTTTTGGCATATTGCATTCTTTTTGTAAACTTCACATATTTTAAAAGTTGTTATTAATAGTTTGTTGAAGGGTAATAATCCTATTTTTAGTCCATACTAATATACTATATACCATTCAAAAGACAGAGGAAAAAAAATTCACCATTTTTAAATAGACTGTTGCAAAGGATTATCAGAACAAAAATAAATGTTTAATATTTTACCCAATGTTATCCAAATAAATCGGACTATCTTTAAAACAGGAAATGTACCAAATGTAGCAAATGATAGTCCTCCAATTGAACTCATAATGATACATAATCAATGTCATGGTTTTTCAATACAATACAAAGATTAATAAATATACTTAGTGATATAATCACAAAACAAGAAAATTAAAATCCCCATTTTCATATAGAAAGTTACTATTTAGATAAGGACAGCCTTGGAGTCATAAACATTTAATCATTGAATTACCAATTTGTTTATAATAGCTAAGTGGAATTAACATAAACATCCCTCTTAAAATCTATATCAGTCTAGTAATGAAATTAATTTTTACAGCATTTTTACTCACTGACTCACAAGAATCTTCAGCTATATATCAGTAACAGCATTAATCTGAGTTACAAGTTTGCAAAATTCAGCTTCACCAAGAAAGATGTTTTCCTAAATATAGTTATCCCCCAAAATAATAAATTCTGAACAAAAGACAAAAGCCAGTTTCTTGTATATTTTCATAAAGCCGTGAAACTGATTGGCAAAATATTAAATTTACTCCAAAGAACTGGAGTAAGGTATAGGTATATTCCAAATGTACAATGTCCTGTATCCCTAGAATATTTGGCATAAAGCTGTACAATCTTCACAAATCTAGAAAGTTTTAATAGTTATTTAAAAAACCAAAAATATAACTTTCATATAATATAATAACAACTTACATTCAGTTCCTGCCATATGTATATTTTGTATATTATGGGACTGTCTATGAAGATAAATCAAATTAAAACAGATTTTAAAGTATACAGTAAGGTCTGCTCTTGACTTCAATAAAAGTTCACCTCAGAATATTGAAATCTAAGATATGCTCTCAAATATGAAAGAAAATGACACAATATTGAGTATATCTTTTATAGATTATTGAAAAACAAATCACTGCCAACAGTAAGGGTACAAGCTACAAACTGCTATTGACATTCAAGATGTTCCCTTGTGCATAAGAACTTGAAACAGGAGATTGACTTGTATGAAGAACTGTATAGGACAATTACGGCAAGTCACTCTCTTCAAAAGCATGTTTGTTGGCAAAGGAGTGTGGTGCCACATCTCTCTGTCTCTGGTCAAATAGAAAGACTAAACAATAGTTATTTCATCCTAAAGTTGCTGTCCCATCAATAATGCCAATCTCTCCACTACTTCTCCCTTTCTTGTCCTGCTGTCAATTTAGTCATAAAATCCAAAACAGACAGAAAGTCAATAGACAGTACAGTAACAAAGGAAAGAAAATGATCCATTCAAGAAAACACCTACAGTTCAAGGATCACCAAGTCTGAATCATTGTTAAAATGGATAATGGCATCAATACAGATCCATTTCATCCTTTGTGTTTGAGGAACATATTTATTTTCTGCTAGAATCTCCAAGGCATTTAGAGCAGCTTCAAGGGAGTAAAGATATATTCCCACTTTGCCCATTAATAGATCAGCAAGTGGAAAAAATACCAGGGTCTAAATTTTATTTCTAAATCCACACTATTGCTAAATATAATAATCAAATGCTGCAGAATAACATCCAGCATTCTTCCCTGTCCACAAATTTGTTCTTTAATGATTTTTCTGCTCTGCTGAGTTTATATTTATGTAGAATACAGTTAATCACATAATTAGAAGGATACATTTTTGTGTCAATGCATTAGTATAGCATGAGCTTTGCCCTGAAAAGTCAGCGTTTTCCTTCAGCAATTGAGATCAGGGAGTTTCAGCAGATCTTGTATTAAAAATAAGCTTTAAAAATGCAGTTTACTTTGCTGCAACAGTGCTTTGGCAAAGGCTGAATTAGAGCCTAATAAACATATAATCAAATTTCAGTACTGAGTTATTAATTAAGCAAGGGCATCTTTTTCTATGCTAACTGCCTCATAAACAATTGACAGGAGATTTGCGAATTTTGACTTTCTGACACCATTAAGCAAATCAATATTAGGTTTCAGACACAGCAATTCAGACAGTTTTCCTTGTTATTAGGCAATTGTCTGCCTGGAATACTAATGACAGAATTAAGAGCTGTAGATTTTGCATGTGCTCCATCAAAAAGATCTTTATCTGTGGGGAATTGGGCCTCATTTGCATGGCAGGAAAATTCACTTTTGTAGGTACTATTTTCCTTAATATGTCAGTCATTAGTATTTATAAAACTGCCTAGTGGTGAAACCTTCTATACAGTTTATAATGAACAGTCATCTCCCTGTTGGAGATGTCATTAAACAAAGCAAAGATTCATATATTTATTTACTTTGGACTCATTTATAACTAACCTGGAGTGGGATTTGAGACCTAAAATATGTCTCTCAAGCATCCACTTTTCAGCAGCTTTAAGTGAGGTTTTAATTTTGCTTCAAATATTCATCAATTAATTTGCTGGGAATTATTATACCTTTGACACACACTTTCCTTGAGTGCCTGTTTTTGTTTCCTTTGCTCTCTTCAGATTTATTCTGTGCCATGAGTCATTCAAACATATGCTTACAGCTAAGATGACATTATGTGCTAAATCAGAATTATGGCTGGACTCAGCTGGAGACAAAAAGAAGAAACAGAGATGTAGTTAGCACATGATATACATTGTAGTGAAGCTTATACACTTAACAAAATCCAGTGGGTTTATTTACAATGCAGTATAGCTAACTTATCTTGGATTTGATAAGTCAGAATCATATAATCTTTAGCATGTTCATATAATAACAGATTTAATAACACATTCAATTTAATAAAAAGTTGTATATTTATTCACTGTAGAATTCATTTGATTATATGTGATAGTAATATCTACAAAATAAAGAGGATATTTTTACAAAGCTTGCTACTAGTGGCAATTGATGCATTTTATGAAGTACCATTGTGAGGAGGGTTTTTTTTACTCTGCTCCAAGGACACAATGTGAAGGGACACATAATCTTTCATAGCTTACTATCCTAAATGGTCATGCTGAGATGAAGAATTTGAGGAGGACACTAGGTTGAGGGAGGGCACAAGCTGGGGGAGGTGAAAAAGATACAGCAACCTATGCAGATCAAAACACCTCATTCAAATACATATAGAGGTTCATTGTGCTTCTAGAATAGTTACTTATAGCATGTTTCTCAGGAAAAGCAGCCACTTTGACAAAAGCTTCTGAAAGTTTTTTAGATCTTGAAGTTGGGGCATTAATGCATTCATTCACAAAATTGAAATAATTTATGGGCAGTTCTCTGGGGGTTTTGCCCAAACTGGTTTTGTATTCAGGAGGTTGTTCAACAGAACCTAGAAAGTTCTACTTTACTGAATCTAATTTTTCAGGAAATTCCTGGTGTTTTGAGATTTTGAAGCACCTGTCTTCTTCTCTCAACTTACTTTTTAGCTAGGATCAGCAATATCTGACCTCAAACCACCTGTGTATCCCAAGCTTTTCCAGTAAAAGCCAGTAGAATGTAACAATAACAAAAAAACAATAACACTTTTGTTCCCATAACAAAGCTTATTTTCCATACTGAAACTAATAAAAGGAAATGTATCTATACCATATTCTTCTTTAAGGAGATGATGTGGAATTTCATCTGTAGAATCCATAGGTCTTTCAGCATCCAGGAAACATATTCTGATTTAATTCCTTTTTGGATGTCCTGGCATATTAGCATCAATTATGAAGATAAGTGCAGTGAAATTATACCTTTCAAGCAGCCATAAAATTTTCACCATTGTCTGGACACATTCCAAAACTATTATTGGTACTGCACACACATCATATTGCATTTTTTTTCAAAATGTACTCGTCCATCTTAGAAAGGCAGGTAAGACCCATGAATCCAAAACATCTGCAAAGCTCCAGTTTTAATCTGTTGCGCTAGAGCTACAATAAATGATAGCTCAGCAGCTGTTTGAGAAAGAGAAATAAAAAGTGTCAGTGTGAAAGAGCAGAAGGACTGCATGAAGTGATTGACAAAGCTATCCTCAGATTGTGACTGTTAGCTATCAGGACATTATGGAACACAGGATGATGTAATGGCAAGAATCATTCTGAGAGGATGAGGAGATCATGAGAATGAAGAGTGGAATATATTTGTATTTCACTAGTATATCACTGCCCAGTGAAATTAAACCAGTAACATAATCCCTTTCATAGTCTCATACCCTGACAGTCATTGAATCACATTAAGGAGGAGACATTATTACTCTTTATTATTAATTTTTCTCTTTGCGCTCACAAAAATTCTTAACCTATCAGTCTCAATCTGTTACAAGTATTGCTCATAAGCGGTTCTATTTTCATTGCATAGTTCATCATATTCAATCTCAAAACAACAATTTTAAATAAAAATACATCAATTTTAAAGGTGCTCAAAATCTCCCTAATTTCTGTGGTTTGCAATGTTTTATCCTATGCAATAGTCTTTCATTCTTATAGATGTTATCCTGTTCCAGTAAAGAACATACATGCATGCATACATGCATACATATTATATAAGCACAAACTTCTAATTTTAAGTTGGATAATATGAACACTTTTGCACTAAAATTCAGTTCATCTACTCACTGTGATCTAATTTTCCTGCAAATTACATACCATTCTGATTAGAAATAAGAATGTTTAGGCAATTAAATGGTTACGTTTAACAATAAATGTTTAGCTATTTATGTGTTGACATTATAGCAGTATTAGCTAATATAAAGACAAAGCCTTTTTTAAATACTACGGTAAGTTGTTTCAGCTAGATAGGAAGAACCTGAAGATGTCACACCTGAAATGACTAGGATATGGCTATTTCAAAGCTCCAAATCTAACCCTTAGGGTAAGAAAGGCAGTTGTTCTATTGCTCTAATTCCAACATCGCACAGAATAATTTTTTGACCTAGTAAAATTGTTCCAGTATCAGAGTAGCCTGACACACTCAATACCCCCACTATACAGTTGACCAACAGACTAAAATTGAAGGAGGAGAGTAGTAAACTATTGGAAAGGTTGAGAATTGTTGGACTCTTCAGCTCTTTAAGATCTACAGTACTTTCTGATCAATTCTCAGCCTGTTCTTTTTGAACCAGTGTCTGAAGTCAGACTTTTTACAGCTATAAAATATCTTTAGAAATTAACCTGGAAATTGGAATATTCTTTCCAAGGCTGGAAGTCTCCCTCTTCCAGCCTTGGAAAGGCAAAACCAATTAATTGTATGGATAGGAGTGCAACTAGAGTAATTTTCTTTTTAAAAAATAATGTAGATCATATTTATGTAGATCATTAAAATATGTGTTCTAACTTAGATATAACTGTTACAATTATCCTCTAAGACAGTACCAATATTTTTCATATACAACTTGTATTACTGCAGATTAGCATATGATGTTGTTGAATACTGTAAATAAATAAAATCACATCCCAAAATTTCTCCCTCTCTCAGGAGGAATTTCTTTTTCTCTCAGAAAGTCTCTTGCCATCAAAGGAAAGAATTTTGGGGAACTAACCAATATATTGTGCTTGCATTGTCTTATAATATTTAAACAATATTTCATCAGTATGACCATCACTGTGGTTTTTAACTTAAGCAGGGAAATAAATTCAGAGGCGCAGTTTTCTATGACATCTTTTAATTATAAGCAATACTAGATTTTTTTTAAAAAAATCATAGAGAAGTGTGATTTTTGAGTTGACAGTACCCCTTTTTCCTTGTAAAATATAAAACTTGCATAAATTGAAAATGAGAACCAAATTGCACATTATTCTCATTAATTAACACTACCATATCAGAAATACTCACTTAAGAAATGAGGCCCTATTGAAAAAAATGTTCATGTTGTCCAAGTCATTTTACCTTACAACTTATTTTTTTCAACACAAATTTACTATTACAGCCTACCTCAGACTTTACTTACTTATTTTATTTATATTTCAGTTTCTAGACTGCCCATCTCTCTCAAGGATACAATTTTCCCCTTGGGTACCTACATGATTCATTGGATCTACCAGGCTGGTTGCTAATGGCAAACACCTGGAAAGTACTATACTATTCCATATTAAAGGTTAATGAGGGCTTAGACTGGGGTATTCACTATTATTAATTTAATCAGAAGATATTCACTTCTGTCAACTCTAAGTAAGAGATGTTACCAATATTCAAAATACTGTTAAATTTGTTGTCTATTGTTGTCTATTGTAATTTAAGCAGAGTTAGCACAACTGTATAAGACTCTTGTCCCTAGGAGTAGTATCAACAATTACATTTGGTGAAAGTAAGGAATACTATAGCAGCTCTATTTCTTTCTGGAGTTCAGAAAGGTCTGCTGTGGGTATGGGTACAGCCTGGCGTGAGATTTACACTCTCTCCCCTGGATTTTTCAGAGTCAGTAAGAGCTCATCGGATACCTCCCCTACTTCCCTTACCTACATTGTTGTATAATGCCAGAGACTGTTCACCTGGGAGATCTGATCCAGAACATAGTCCAATTTAGTAGTTTCTAAGGAGTTACTAGACTGCAGCAGAAAGAATTCCTTACCATTTAGATATAAGAGAGAGATGTAACTCAAACACATCTAAGGAATCCAGTCTCAGAATTACTATTGTCCTGATTGCAAACATAGATGAAAGCTTGGACCGCTAAATGACAATGCACTGAAATAGCAGACTTTTGTTTGGCTGAAATGTCACACAACGCCTTACAAAATATAGAGAAAAAGGGACATCAACAAAATACATTTGGATAAACATTACTCTCATTTCTCATCTCTCGCTTGCTTGAGAGAGTTTGCAGAGTCAGTCATAAAACCTAATTATTAGGTGAAAAGATGATATCCTCACATCTGAATAGCAGTTGGCAGCCAATTCTCTGGAGGAATCCCCAATCTTTATTTTCTCCTAATGAAAAAGTTTCCACTATTTCATAGGACACTTAAACGTTTAAACCTGTAGACTTTGATTATTTTTTTAAGACTCAATCATAGATTATCTATATAGTGGTGCAGGCAGATTTTAACCCACCAACCAACTTTCTTAGGTTAGGCACTAATTGTCCCTGCATAAATAAACATTTATCAGATGTGCTGGGTGTGTTCTATGTTTGATCAAAGAAAAGATATAGCATTACACCAGGTTATTTTATTCAATAGAAGCAATCCAGGTTTTTTTCCCCTGTAAATCTTGAGATCCAGTTTAAATGTATTTGGTAAAATATGATTTGGAAACCACAATTTAGAAGATAGCAATTGTTATATTGAGATATGTGCAGTGTACCGTATATACTCGAATATAAGCCGAGTTTTTCAGCACGTTTTTCAGGTTATATTCAAGTCACGGAAAAAAATGCCTTTTTCCCTGCAACCGTTTTGGCTCCCGGGGTTGCAGAGAGGCTTGCTAAAGCCAAAATGGGGTGTGTGTGGGGGGGTGCGGCGCCCCTCCCCCATGCCCCTTTTTGGCTTTAGGGGTTGCAGGGAGGCAGGGGTGAAATGCTCCCGCTTTGGACCGGCTCGAGCGAGTAGGTAGCGGAGTAGGTAGCAATTGGTGGCTGGCCACGCCCCCGAACCAGGCCACGTGGAAGGCAGGCAAGCTTCGCAGGGCTGCAGGGAAGGGAGCTTCCCAGCGTGCCCTCCTCCTTTCCCAGGTGACAGCCAGGGCTTCGCCGCCTCCTCTTTTCCTCAGAGGGGCAGCATCTGCCTCCAAGTTCTTGCAGAGGGAGGGACATACATAAACACACATGCCCCTATTGCCCTCCCCCACTACTTTTGCTGTCGGCTTAAAGTCAATCTTGAAGAGCTGGAAGACATTTCCTTACATCTCCACCAAACTCATTGTTGGGAGCGTCAGTGATCTAAGGAAACGTCTTCTTACACCTTCTCCTCTCCATTCCCATTCCCCCTACCCCATTTTTCCATTTATGTGCCTGGATTCTACTAATTACCCCTTCTCCTCCCCATTCTCATTCCTCCCCCCTCCCCGTTTTTCCATTTTTGTGCCTGGATTCTGATAATTACACCCTCTTCTCCCCATTACCATTCCCCCCCTTTTTTTCCATTTCTGTGCCTGGATTCTGCTAATTACCCCTTCTCCTTCCCATTCCCCCCTCTCCCTCGTTATTCCATTTCTCTGCTGGATTCTGCTTCTGCAAGAGAAGGCTCCGATGTTTGCTTGGGTGGTGGAGGAAAACTCAAAGCATTGGGGGCTTCAGAAGGGCAGAATGAGCTTCAAAATGTGCAGCTCCTGGCTCTAACAGTGAGTGACGTAAAGTTGGCTGGGGAATAGGGGCACTGGAGTTGGGCGGGTGAATCTACTGATGGCGTCATTCTTTAGGCAGGCTGAGCATTATGGGGCTTGAAATCAGGGGTGGCGAGGGCTGAGACACAGAAAGAGACAAAGAATGAAAGAGAGAATGAGAGAGAGAGAGTGGGAGAGAGACAGAGAAAGAGGGGGAGAGAGAATGAGAGAGAGTGGGGGAGAGAGAGAGAAAGGGGGGAGAAAGAGAATGAGAGAGAGAGTGGGGGAGAGAGAGAGAAAGAGGGGGAGAGAGAAAGAATGAGAAAGAGAGGGGGAGAGAGAAATGGTGACAAGATAGGGCAAAAACATAAAATGTGAGAACAGTCGTAACTTCAAGGATTGGTCACAAGTGCGAGGACCAGTTAAAAAGTACTTTTTCAGCCCTCTGAGTAGTCCATATGCACAAAAGGACTACCCAGAGGGCTGAAAAAAGTGATTTCTGACAGGTCCTCGCACTTTTGACCAGTCTTTTTTTATTTTGAAATTTACCAGTAGCCGCTGCATTTCCCACCCCCGGCTTATACTCAAGTCAATGAGTTTTCCCAGTTTTTGTGGTAAAATTGGGGGCTTCGGCTTATATTCGGGTCGGCTTATACTCGAGTATATATGGCATATATTTATGCACACAAACACAGACAAAAAAAAATGTTGCAGAACAACAGCTCATGATACCTGAACTAACAGATTTGTATGGAATGTTAACATAGGAAAATGTGAAAATCCTGAGATGGTGTTTCTGAGTGCCATTGTTAACTAAATAATCAAGAAAGAATGTCTTTCTTGTATTTTGGAAAAGCCACATCAATTTATTGCGATACATTTTGTATACATTTCTCTTTTTATATGAAAATTTACCACTATTGGCTCCTCAGTTATTGGAGGATCAAAAGAATTGTAACTACAGACTTCAAAATGAGAGTTACATTTTAGTAAAGATAAAGTGGTGGTAATTATAAAAATATTGCCTGCTGTTTCTGAATTTCTGCTTCCTCAGGTTGGTCTCTTTACCCAACCATATTAATGCTGATCATCAAATGAGTATCCAGTGATAGACTTTCCTTTTCCTGTAGCACTATACCAAGTTTCTTTCCATGTGGGGTTTGAATCTTTAATACCACAGTGGTATCATTCATTGTTAATTGGTTCTGGGAGGCATGATAAATACCAAAAATGGTGAATACCGAACAATTTTTCCCCAAAAGGAATAATGTAATGAGTTACAAGGCAGCCAACAACGACAAGTTCTTGCTTGTGTATTGAGTACCAAACAAATGGTGAGTGCCAGGACAAAATTTTCATGACAAAATGCATTGAGTACCAAATTAGATGAGTTTCAAAGCAGTTGAGTACGAAGGTACCACTGTATACTATTTCAAACTATTGGAAATAATGTACTTTAAATAAAATACTTTAGGTTTAAATAAATACTTAAAATAGATTTCAAGTAAGTATTTTAGTAAACTTTCTTATTGAACAATCGCTCTCTTATAAAGAGTGGTCATTACAGCCACCTCTTTATTCCTCAGCTAGACCCAGGAACTATTTTAAGCACAGTTCCACCCAGATCTAGATGGCAACTATTGGTGTTCTGTCAGAGGAATGAAAATTGCATGATCTTTTCTCACATAAGCTACCTAACATAAAACATCTGCAATTCCAGTTCTTCATTTTCTCGATGGCCGAGCTTCTCTCCGGAATGGCAGTTCTGTAATGACAAAATTGTGGCTTCACCTGTCATGTAACTAGAGTAGTTTTTATTACTCATGTCTTCAAAGAAGCAAAACCCTAATTGTCCTGAATTATAATCGGAATATCCAAACAGATGGTATTTGATCATCCTGAAAAATTGTAGTAAGTCATACTAATCTACAGTAGGTTTCTCTGGATGTGAGATTAACCTCATTAAATGATTAAGGCAATTAAGTTCCTTTCAGAATGTTGTTCCTTACCTAATCAGACACACTAGGTACAATATGAAATTACCTTTTTAACACAGACCTGAACTGAAAGTATCAATTACACTGAATGATTCAGATAATAGAAGCAAAAATTAGAATAATCAACAATTGGCCTCTGGAAAACACCTCTGGACCAGTCTGAATAGAAAAATTGTTCCTTAGAGAAAAAGAACAGAATGGAAACTTTGGTTGAATTACCACACATACAAAATGTGATGCGAAGCATCTGTTCTTTGAGGGGAAAATTAAATCCTCAAATTGCCTTCCAGAAGCACCACTGTCCTTCATGAAATTGCTGTATTACTTTTCAAAAGAATGCATACTATTTACAGACCTCCAAGGCTCAAAGGAACGTGAAACTCTTCTTAAACCAGGGTACTGGGAATTCTCTACTGCAAACATTGAATTATTCCACACAGAAGGCCAAATTTTGGAAAGAAAATATATTGTGTGGATTATGAAAAGCATGTATAGTTTAGTTAATTTTGTATGTAAGACCTTCAAGTGCTTAGTTTCAGTTCGGATAGCACAAGCAGGCCATGCATACAGTTCTAAAGCAGAGAAGACCCAGTTGTAAAATTCTATTCCATCCCACTTGCTATGTGGCTTACTTTCTAGCTTTTCTGATCCTCTCTTTGCATAAAGTTTTTATATTTGTTTTTATAATATTTGTAAATATATGGATTTTTTTATTTTTATGTTTTTTATATATTTGTTGCTTTAGTACTTTCCACCAGAGTTGCTTTTAGTTGAAGTAACTAATCAGTTAATCTGATTAATAAATATGTTTATTTTGAAAAGAAAAAGATATCTTACTCTTATAAAGTTGAGAATTAAAACACAAGCAACTAAAATCAAGTAAATTTCATCAAAATACATTTTCCTAATGAAATCATAATCACATTGCATACCATACATAATTTATTAAATGTCACTAAGGATTCTACCTCTAAGTTTAAAAGAGGGGGAAATACTCAGAAAATGTAGAAGATTATTGATTGACAAAAAGCTACCCTGTTTTCCCCAAAATAAGACATCCCCTGATAATAAGCCCAATCAGGCTTTTGAGCGCATGGCAATAAGGCCAAGCGCTTATTTCAGAGTTAAAAAAGATATAAGACAGGGTCTTATTTTTGGGGAAACACGGTAAGTGTAGTAAACTGAAATGTAACATGGAAGTGCTTGCCATGTGCTTACCTTTCACTTTGCTCTTTTTAAACAGGTTTAGATTGTTTACATCCATATTAACAGGTTAACTTGAAAAAGGCTCTGATTAATAAAAGGATAGTTTTAAAATTGCTGTTTAAACTAATTTTGTATTTTATATAAAAGCACCATATAAACAAAATGGAGTGAAAAAGCACAAGTGTTGAATCACACAAGATAATAGATTGGGTATGAGTCCTCTTAATAAACAGCTAGAAAATGACATCGGAAATTTTTGCTACATATGCATTAGATTTGGTAAAGAATGCAATAATTCAGCTTCTTAAAAAAGAAATCTGTCAAACTAGGACGAAGTCTGCTAAAAGCAGGATGTTGTTAGTCAAAAAATAAAATTCTTGTTAGTTCTGTATGGACTGGATCTTTTATGCTTGTTAGCTGAAAATGAGGCTGAAGTAAAGAAAGGGGATGTGTTACAAATAGTGGCCCAACTATATTCTCTAGGACTGAGAGAGGTTCCCAAACAATGCTAATGATTATGTAATATCAAAGTGCAGATGAAAAGAAAGTGCTATCTCATTTCATAATCACTGTGTGACACATTAAATCAGTCAAAGGAAAGGGTAAGCTCTACTTAAGTCATTAGTTGCTACTGCATTCAAAAAAAAAAAGTGATTGGCGACATGGTGCCACTTACTAAGTTTTTTTTAAAATGTTACTACCTATATCAAATGTAAGAAATAGTCTAAATATGTGATCAGACTTGACTGGATTATAAAGGTTGGCTAATACCTTTAAAGCTTTTTGTGCTTTAGCTATCATATCTAATTTTCTGCATGAAGGATAAACCTAATTCGTCTGAGGAAATCTGGGGTTTCAATTTAC
The DNA here is from genome assembly GCA_012654045.1 of Ptyas mucosa. NCBI lineage: Eukaryota > Metazoa > Chordata > Lepidosauria > Squamata > Colubridae > Ptyas > Ptyas mucosa. Next base: position 2,118,693 of record WNWU01000032.1, read on the forward strand.
AGCTCATGAGTCTTAGATAATTTCCTGCTCTGCTTGTAAACAAAAGATAAGTAGTATGGATTTCAGGTATTTAGTCAGACGTTTGTTTTAATTTCGAATTCAGTTCACTTTCTACAAGTTGGAATAGCCTGATGAATTTTTAAAGAGGATGGGTAGAATCTAAATCCAGATAAGCAGATATCTGCTTCTCCAACCGGACTTTTGACTTCTCTTCTCTCCCAACTCTATTGCAGTCCCCTCTGCAGCTACACCATAATTGCTCCAAAGGACTTTCCAATTTTTCAGGAAAAAAAGTGTTGAATGTGTGGTACATCTCCTCTGGGTTGCCTCTGGCAACCAAAAAGGCAAGTCACCAGAACCAAACCATTGGATTTTGCCCAATATGAAAAGAACTTGAGTTAAAGCTGTTCCTGGAGGTTCTGAACCCTGTTATTGTTCTTATAAAATTCTCTTTGGCATTTAAATCAAATTATGAACTCCAAAATAGAATTCCTTTTGTTCCTGCTCCCGCTTCTTTGGCTCTCATTCAAACATGGGCGATAAGCTAAGTATAGGTTCCCTAGTTACAAATGTTGTGCAACTATGGTGTTTTCAATGTAGGCATCTGGGGAGAGTGTTTCAGGTATAAACATTAGAGGTGAAATTACTTGCCACATATGTGTCATAGAGTAAGTGACTTTTTATGGCACCTGAATAATGCTTACTTGCAGATGTGTGGGAAATTAACACATTTTTTAAAATATTATTAATATTTTATAAATATGCTACCTCTTGCTTCACTTTCCTTCTAAACTGTAGGCAGGAAAAAAAGGGAAGATTCCCAAGCAACAACACAGCAGGCAAATTTTATCCACCTCTTGCTAGCATAGTGCTTCAAAATAATGATAGTATGATTTAAAATTCCTGAAGAAAATAAAGATGGTAATACATGGGAAAAATCACCAAACTCACTTATTTTGGCAATGTCATGTGGGAAATTCCCTGGAGAAAGTGAATGCTTGGAAGAGTTAGTGGTCAAAGGAAACCAGGCTGCCAAAGAACATGGTGTCTGGACACCATTAAAGCTGACACCAGCCAGAGCATACAATTCAAAGAAGTAGTGCAAGATCAGAAGTCATGGAGAGACCTAGCCCATAGAATCACCAAGAGTTGGACATGGGCAGGATTGAATGAATATCATTATCATCATCAATACATGGAAGAACCATGATTAATACTAACACTAGCCAGCCCTGTCCAACTTCTTGTCAACATCGTTAGATCCCCTTAAATATGCCAAGTTCACAGGCAAAGGAAAAGATCAGTTATATTTTTTATTAATTAAAAAAATCCCTTTAAATGCTCCCTCTTATTTTGGATTCCTTGCTGGAACATAAATCCACAAGTGGTAGCACTACTTTTCTTGACAAGATAATGTTAAGGCACGAAATAAAGAGTATCCTATAAAAGGGATTAAACTGAGCATTTTGGAAAACTCGGATCATCCTTGATGTTGAAGTCCACAATAAAAATGGGGTTCAAGTCAATACATGGGAACAAGTGGAAGCACATGGTAGCCCAAGGGAAGATTGCATTTCCTTCACACTCTTTGGCATATATTTTTAAATTGCTGTATTCTGGATTGGTTGGTAAGAAAGATAAGAGGTCAGTACCTAGAAATTGACAGGCATAGCAGGTTTTTGAAGATCAATATTGAAAACTACAACAAGATTAAGGAAGGTCTCTGACTTAAAGTAGGAATCCTCTGCTGCCTTTGTTAATGATAGTGTTGCTGACAACTGAGATCATTTATACAAACCTATCTTTAGAAGACAAAGAGGCAGCAAAAGCAAAGATTACAAAGCTTCAGATCAACCAGGGACCCCCCCAAAAAAGAAATCTGAGGTACCTGGAGGGTTGTAGATGCTAATGGCCAAATATCTGTCAAGGACACAGAGAAATTGAAACATTTGACAAGTTCTGCAATTGAAGAAAAAGAGGGATATACCAGAGTATGTGCTATTTTTTGAAAGACAGAAGGGATGAGTGGGTTATACAACTGCAAGTAATACTTAAGTGCCTTCAGTGACAGGCACTGACATGAGACATTTCCAACTATTGATTCTCTCAGGCTAAATTATCCCTTGTACTTCTAGTAGCTATCAAAGTGCCATCCATGATGTAACATCCTTCTTGCAGCACCTCCAGTTAGGGTTATCTCCAGTTAGGGTTATTTTCCAGTTAGGGTTATCCAAAATGTATCTGAAATTAATACTGTGTTAAAATTTGTTCTCTGGTATACTGCATGTTTTTTGTGCCACAGAAGTGATTAATCTTTTATTTTTAATATTAAACCTCAGTTGCATAACACTCCATAGCATCATTGCCTGTTTCTTGAAAAACATCTATGAGGAATTCATTCCTGGGATTTTAACTAAAGCATGGGAAGCTAAGACAGCAAGCCACCTGACACAGTATTGTAGAATGGAAGATACCACATTCATATATGCTTTCTTGACCACTTCCTATTAAGCTCTCAACCAAAACAAAAATCTATCCTACTTGGAAGAATTGAAGAAAAAGTGGGTTTTTTCATTCGTCCCCTGAAAACAGTTTTCTTTTTCAAGAAAAAACTTTTGCTCTAAAACTGAATGAAAATGATGAAAATTTGAGGAGAAATTTTTAGCAGACTTTGAAGTGAAATCTAGGCATAATGCTAGAACAAAGAAAAATCCACATTTTTTCTAGCCATAAGGAATTGCAAGGTAGAGTGGTTTACATTGTTTGGGACAAAATACTTTGACTTCTTCTCATTTCTACTAAGAATGATGGTGATGGAAATTCCACAAGCCATTGATTGTCATCCAAACGTCTGCTCATACTGCTTTAAAATAAATTCATATAAGTATTCTAGATTATACCAGGTTAATCCAGGTTATACTCTGCAGTAGGAATTCTGAAATCTAATGGCCATAATACAGTATGGTGATGGAATGCTTGATACTATCTCTACCCATGCAAATTTCTGACTTAGATTGGCACATGGTATACAAATGCTTTCAAAACCAAAAATCCATGTAAGTATAAAAAGACGTTTATCATTCTATTCACAATCATCAATATATCATAACATAAGTAGATTATTTTGTTCTCATTGGAACACATTTAATTTAGAAAATTACTTCTGTAGTTGAGATAAATATCTATATTTATTTGTTCTCCGTTCTTATTGTGTCTTCAGATATAGTAATGGTTATGTGAAGTTTATTTGATTAACGTTTGATTGTGAGTTTTGTTATTTTCAGCACAGTGGTAAAGCATGCATTAATTGAGATAATGAGTATGAGCTGTAATTTAGCTCAGTAATCAAACTCATAAACCAAGCATTATCAAATTTATGAACACAGCATGTGCAAGTATCCTCAGTGATAATGAATTCACAGTCAGATTACTCCCTTGCAATTGTTGTTAATCCTTTAAATATATTATACTGGCTAGTATCTATTATTTTGCCCACTTTTGTGCAAAGGTCTTTCTTCCTTCCTTTCTTTCTTCCTCTAAAGAAAACAATGGGAAGAAAAGATCTAAATGTTGACTAGCTCTTAAATAAAATATTCTCACCTGGAATTTGGGATACTCTGCAAGAAAAAAAGGGCCTTACAGGAACCTTTGTATAGTACTACACAGAATATAGAGGAGATATAGTAATGAAAACTATTGCCTATTTATCTCACATGTGGAATGTCCACTGATATCTGATGCCATTGGGGAAAACAGGGAGATTGGACAAGATAGACAGCTTTTGGCAAGATCCAACAGGACCATACTATTTTTGTTTAATAAAGGTTATTTATTTGAAATAATTTATGGATTCCTGGACACTGAAAGGCCCTGTTCACCATGGAATATGTGGCAGAAATGTTTTCTACTATTCTTAGCTAGATCAAAGTTATTACAAATGTATGAGCATTACATTAAAAAAATCATGTTTGAGAGAAGGAATATACATCATGGAATATAGATTATTGATGTCGTAAAAAATCAGACATTACGTTTAGATGTCTTTATTGTGATGCTTGTTTTGTATTGTTTATTGTTTTACTCGTACTTGTATGTGTATATGTATGTGTACTTTGTGTGTTTTTAAATCAATAAATAAAAAAAATCATGTTTGCTAAAACTGCACTTGCATATAATCAGACTAATCTGTATTTAAATAAATTGTTTAATAGATTAAATTTCAACTGAAAAAAGCATACATACAGTATATTATTTAAAAATATAGTTTTGTACACAGCTGTCAGTTCCATTGAAAAATGCCTACATTTTGCACATAAACTGTACAGAACAGCAACTGCAGATTTTCATGGGTGTTCCATCCTCCTATGCCACCACCAAAATCAGTTGGTGGAAAGGATCAAGATATATATGTACAACCAAACATCTTTTGATTGGGATTGCACAGAAATGGTATAACATGACTTAATGATAAATAAATATTGATACGAGTATGAGAAAGTGATTCTTTAATAAAGAAAAATTAAGTGAAATCAAAGAAAATCTAATCTTTTTATATCTTTTCTAAATTTGACAATTATTTACCATCATTGTCAAATTCGTAATTAATATTTACCATAAAAGTTTACTGTTCAAAATAATTTATCTCTTCTTTTTCTTTCAATAACAAGCACAATTTTCATCTGAACCTTAAAGATGATATTTCCCCCACCAGCTATGTTTTATTTTTGATTCCTGAAAAATGAGAGAACATTAGTGTCTGTCTTACAACTCCCTGATCCGTCAAGAAAACTGCTTTTACTGTTGTAGTACATTTGGCATCTCTATACAGGTTAAATGTTGTGCCAAGAGAAGCAATGCTGATTTCCTAGCATTGTTACATTAACATACCTCCAATTTAGCCCAGAGCAAAAGGAAATGATGTTATTTGGAATGAGATGATAATTGACTTTCCATGCCTTTGAGTCCTAAGGCATTTTCTTGGGACATGACAGCCAACTGTGTAAATTGAAACGAGCAAACAATTGTCCATTGGGAACTCTGGCACTTTGAAAGCTGTCTTTTGCCTTATTTGTTGATCACGCACACATAAAAAAACCATATTTTATTTTGACAGAGATCACATGGGTTTAAACATCAAATAAATGGGCATTCAGCATCTATCACCTGTGTGTCTGCACTAATTGGAGCAGAACTTGCATCTATTCAAACTGTAGTGAGAAAATGGTAGTTACTGACTTCTACTGAAAGATCAAAAGAAAGTGGGGAAACATTGGTATGGGCAGAGGCCAAATTACAAATATTATCTGAACAATTTGGAAGTGGATATCCCATGTACAACTTAGGAGAGGCATTCAATTGGTCATGCTTCAATTTTCGATTTTGTTTGCCTTTAACATCTGCACTTCAACTTTGGCCTCAAGCCATTTGTCCTTTTTTTAGCTTTTCTCAAGAAAGCTGAGGAAAGCTGATCCCCCATTTATAATTACAGCCCTAGATTGTGAAGTCATTTATGACTGTGAAAGTTCTGGCATCGCTTGGCATATTGGTTTGCATATCCAAGGTAGCATCTTAAATGTTCTGTCCAAAATGTTACTCTATTTATTTCATGATGATAACATGTTCAAAGCATATGGGTTATAAAAACTTTTGTTTTCATGGGCAAAATTAGGAAAGTAGAAGAGACATAACACTTGCATTACTACAGACCCATCAGGACAATCTTCTTCCCCTTGTCTTTGAGTGAATCAGTGGTCTTATTCTTTCTAGAAACTTTGTGGTAACATATGAACAGACACTATAGAAGAACATTGGAATTGATTATATCATTTTCTTCTCACTCAATCTACCATGGCAGATCTCTGCTGTTCTTTCTTGTCAATTCCTCATGCCATCTCTGTTGCCTCTCAAAATTGAATAGACAGTTCTTCGTGTTAATCCGATTACAGTCATGCCATCATTGATGCACTTTTCAAATTTTTTATTGATGCCACTCTTGTGTATTGTGCCTAGCAAAACACCATACTCTGCACAGCTATTCTTGCATCATAAGAACAAATATTTCCAGGGCAATAACAAAAACACTGAAGATTTGTTGACAGTTTAAAAGCCGTAAGCTTTCAGAAGTAAGATAAGTGTGGTGCAGAATGGAATGCGCCTCCATTTTATCCTACCATTCTTCCGTTAACTTGATGGATAATTTGTTTTCAGTGTCTCTTTCAAAGAAAAAGAAATTTTAAATGCAATTATAAGAAACACTGTTATTCTTGAATTTATTTACAAGTAAGTCATCTGTAATTGTCATGTCTCATCATTCTAGGTTTCTGTGCCCCCAGATGTGTCTCACTTATCAATTATGATGAAATGTATTCCCATGGAGCCTTATCAGATTGGGAAGGGTGGCAGCTATGGAAAATTTAGAGATGGAAAGATGCATAAGAGAAAGCTAAAATGTCAGCTAATGCATTCTTCACCACCCTCTATAATGAAGCTCGAGAACACCTTCAAGGGGACTCTAGAAAAAATCAAGGAGGGTCAGATAGAAAAGAAGATTATTTTACATAGAATAAGACTTTGAAGTAGCATTAGTATGATCATCCAAATGCTAACCATACTTAAACTTTTGAGGCTTGCCAAGATCAGCCACCTGCTGCCACCTGCTGCAGCTTTATTCAGTATATTTAGTCAAAATTCTTCATCTTCCAATTGTACCAGTTAAGTACAAGTCTCAATTTTTAAAATATGCTTATATTAGCTTTAAAATAAACAAATAAAAGCAATGATTTATAAATATCATAAATGTTTGGATGGGTAGAAACTCTTGCAAAAAAGTGTTCCTTTAGCTGTATCTTCTAAATGATCTTGCTGTCCTTTCCTTTCTTTCTTTTTTAAAAAGAAGACTGTCCATTGTACTTTGTATCCATTGTTCTTCAAGAACAAGCAAACAAAATTATAATGCACCCCCACTAGGGCATTATCTAATTATAATGAAATAGAATCATTAAATAGAAATAAGCAATTTAAGCCATACAAATGAATTGATTACAGTAACTCTGTAAGGCTCACAGGCCAGGATAATCAAGCAACATTCCAAAATCATAGATATGTTAATCAATCTGCAGTAACACTAGCCCAATATACTATAGCTTGGTTATTAAAATGTTGCCCCGTTTCAGTTTTAGTTCTTTCTCTAACTAACTATGAAAAATAAAATCATAGTTATTTTAAAATACATTTTCAAGAGTATAAAACTATAATGAGCTATTCACTACACCTTTCCAATTCTATCAGAGATCCATATCCATACTGCATTACAATATAAAAATGAACATTTAATAATTTAGCTGGATGACTTCGTTTATGAAGAACACACTGCAAATAGTTGCTAGGTAACTATATTTTTACTGTGGTTTAAAATATTTTTAATATTCCATATTAAGGGCTGTTGGAGTATCATTTTGCTTGAATGTTTCTTTATTTTGAACATACAATATGTAAATAAACCATGAGGAAGATCTACATCCAATTTCTGCTTAATAGATTTATGCTCACCTTCTTGGAGAACATTTCCCAGCTTCAACGAATGTGCCAATTGTTTACACAGAAAATGGTTTTGCATCAGTAATTCATGCTTTAGGTACCTCAAGACTGGATTACTACAATTCATTCTAAATGAGGCTGCCCTTGAAGATTTCTAGAAGCTACAGTTGGTACAAAATGAGACCCTTCCTGTGCTAGTGAGAGCCATTTCAACTATGTGATACAGCTTCTGTGTTTACTTCCAATAAGTCAATACAATTCAATTCAGGATTATTGTTTAAAGTTACTAAATCTCACCTGTACTGACTTCCAGTTATATTCAGGTTTGTGTCCTTTGCTTTTCTGTGAGTTAAAATCATAATGGAATGAGAGACCTGTGAGGTAAGAATCAGAATACAGATCTTTTCTGAGGCTACCCCATTTCTGTGCAATAGCCTGAAGATGCAAACCAATCCTTTCTTTATTATTTTTAGGCGACTGGATTATGCAGGATTATCTGCTTCATCTTCTTTTTGATGGGGATTTGTACTTTTTTTTTTAATGTAACTATGGATATTATTGATAAAGATTTTATGGAATGGTCTAAGGAACGTTTACGCTTATTTTGGTTTTACTGAATGCATGACTAAAGTCAGTTTAACCTTAGCAGTATATGACTGCTAGAATGAATTAATGAATTAATGAATTAATGAATTAATGAAATGAAACATGATCCTTAATTTCATCATTTGTAGAGGAAAGTTTGGGAATCAAGACAGGGTCTTGGAGCTACATGGAACCCCTGAATCTCAAATAGCCTACTTCTGATCATAGCTGAGATAGTCTTTGTATTAACATTAACATTACCAAGTAACCTTAACATTAATAAGAAGGACACTAACTTAAATACTGTATTTTGATTAGTTCTTTATAAGATGTTACACACACAATTATAATTTTTTTATGATAAAGAAACTTGTACTAGTTGAATTTAAATGTATACTTTTTTTAAAAAAACCAAATAATATGCAAACAGTTTCCTGTTTTCTTGGGAAAAACATAAGTGACATATCAACTAAAAATCTACCTGTAACAATTCAAAAGCCAATATTTATTGTAGAAAATTATTTTTATCTCGGAGAATGCAACCAAATACTTTTTCATTCAAGATTTGAAAGGTATGTTTTAAAGTGATGTTATACAGACTTTCACATTTTGATTTAATACATGCATAATTACACATTTTATGTTTTACTTTATTTAGATTTACATCTATGCATGTGTGAAGTTGAACTGGCCTACACACTGTTCTGAAGGATTCTAGCAGCATCCTTTTGAAGGCTCAACTGGAAAGAGAATTTGTTATAACTTACAGGAAATTAAAAAATTCCTGCAATACCAACCCACTACTCAAAGTCAGCCTGTGGTATCCCACAATACACTGTGCTCTGAAGCTGAGCCAGAATGATTTTTGAAGAGTAATTTCAAGTCGTATAAAGGGTCACATTGTGTATTAAAGCCACATTTGCTTCTGTGTTCTGTGAATTTCAAGCTCATTAGCAAACCTTTGTCCCTTTGCTGTCTGTCTTGCTTTGAAACCTGCTTTATTTGTCTGTTTTTGAGAAGTCCAAAGAAAAACATTGCAACCATTTGTGATCAAATAGAAATTATGATTCTGAGGCACATGTCTCCAACATTGAGTGTAAGAGGAAGAGAAAAAAATGTGGAATGGAGCTTATTTTACCATTTGACTGTTAAGCATATATGAGCCAGAGATGGCAGAAGAGGGTCTCAGAAAAAATTACAGGTTGTTTTTCCTGTATGTTTTCCCTGTTTCTCCTGTGCTGAGGTCTGAGTTAACAAGAGATTATTAACAAGAGGATATCTCAGCACCTTTGATTATTAAGCCTTTGGGGAAAGAACAATGGCTTGATATTCTTCTGAATTGTCTTTGTCTTCTCCAGTAATTATGTTGCTGAAGTATGTGCAAGATCTGGTAATCTTGGTAAGAGTAAAATTTGTTGTTGTTAGTTGTGAAGTCATGTCCGACCCATTGCGACCCCATGGACAATGTTCCTCCAGGCCTTCCTGTCCTCTACCATCCCCTGGGGACCATTTAAGCTCATGCCGACTGCTTCAGTGATGCCATCCAGCCACCTCATTCTCTGTTTTCCCCTTCTTTTGCCCTCGATTGTTCCCAGCATTAGACATTTCTCCAGTGAGTCCTTCCTTCTCATTAAATGGCCAAAGTATTTCAGTTTCATCTTCAGGATCTGGCCTGGCCTTCTAAAAAGCAGTTAGGGTTGATCTCTAGGACTGACCGGTTTGATGGAGTCCAACAGATCACAGGAGTCTTCTCCAGCACCATAGTTCAAAAGGCTCAATTCTTTGACGCTCAGCCTTCCTTATGGTCCAACTTTCACAACCATACATTGCAACTGAGAAAATCAAAGCCTTGACTATACGCACTTTTGTTGGCAGGGTGATTTCTCTGCTTTTTAATATGCTGTCTAACTTTGCCATAGCTTTTCTCCCCAGGAGCAAACATCTTTTAATTTCTTGGCTATAGTCCCTATGTGTGGTGATCTTGGAGCCCAGGAAAATAAAATCTGTCAGTATCTCCATTTCTTGCCCATCTATTTCCCAGGAATTGAGAGGGCTGGGAGCCATGGTCTTAGTTTTCTTAATGTTGAGTTTCAAGCCAACTTTTGCACTTTCCTCCTTCACCTGCAACAGAAGGCTCTTTAGTTCCTCTTCACTTTCTGCCATTAGAGTGGTATCATCTGAATATATGAAGCTGTTGATATTTCTCCCAGCAATCTTAATTCCAACTTGTGGTTCATCTAGCTCCACCTTTCTCATGATGTGCTCTGCATATAAGAAATAGGCAGGGCCACAGTATACAGCCTTGCCGAACTCCTTTCTCAATTTTGAACCAATTAGTGGTTCCATGTCCAGTTCTCACTGTTGCTTCTTGACCCGCATATAAGTTTCTCAAGAGATAAATAAGATGGTCTGGTACTCCCGTCTCTTTGAGAACTTGCCACAATTTGTTGTGATCCACATAATCAAAGGCTCTAGTCAATGAAGCAGAAGTAGATGTTTTTCTGGAACTCCTGAACTTTCTCCATGATCCAGCGTATGTTGGCAATTGGATCTCTAGTTCCTCTGCCTCTTCGAAATCCTGCCTGCACTTCTGGTAGTTCTTGGTCCACATACTGCTGGAGTCTAGCTTGTAGGATTTTGAGCATAACTTTTCTAGCATGTGAAAAGTAAAATTAATCTTTATGTAATTTGGAGTGAGCAAAAATATGTCCATATACAAAATAAAATTGCCAGTCTGGGACTAGTTTCCATAGGAAGTATTGGACAGACAAAGCAAGTTATACTGTAATGCAATCAACAATTCCCCTTCTGGATGCCTGTTGGTTAATTTATGTTCTTCTTATTTCCAGGTAGTATTTTAAATAAGAGAATTTGTATAATATGAATGAATGTTGGCCTTTCTGCCACATTGTAAATTTACACAAACTTTGGAAAGATCAGTTAGTTCTACTCCAGCAACACATTTTCTGGAGTAGAACTAACTGATCTTTCCAAAGTTTGTGTAAATTACAATGTCAATACATTTTGTAATCTACTGTTGACTTTGATATACACATCTCTACTATTTGTATATAGTAATTTCAGTGGGATTTCTAGTCTTTTTTTTTTAAATTTTATTTATATGCCGCCCTTCTTCAGAGACTCAGGGCGGCTTACAATGCGTTAAGCAATAGCCTTCATACTTTTGTATATTTTATACAAAGTCAGCTTATTGCCCCCACAACCGGGTCCTCATTTTACCCACTTTAGAAAGGGTGGAAGGCTGAGTCAACCTTGAGCCTGGTGAGAATTGAACTCACAGTAATTGCAGGCAGCTGGATGTTAAATGCTGCCTTAGTAGGAGGCATTAGCCTCCTACGCCACTCTTAAGCACTAAGCATATTCAAGTGAAGAAAATTAATATGTTTACTTTACTTTCTTTTTAAAAGTTTCTGGTAAACTTTTATATAAAGCTTTTCTATAAAGCTTGTATAATTTTAATAAATAAGTGTGCGAAAAGTTAAATTTTAATATACATCTAAACAGTTATTTAATGTGCAATTCTTGGTGCTTTTCATTTGTAACTACACCATGCAGTTAGAGAAGTATGCGGTCGAACCCAGAATGTTTTATTCTGTCCATTATTGTGGAAGATGTAGATTAAATCATAATAAAATAGTGTCTGAATAAAATTAATGACCTGCCCTATCAATCTTTCAAAAGAATTCTCAGGAACAATGCACATGGACAAATACATAATGGAGCAGCAAATGACTTTTGAATTCTCAGCATCATGAAAAAGAATCATAAGATATCTTTTTAATTGTTCCACTTAAGTGAAAAACAATTTCTCCCCTTTTATTTATTTATTATTTATTTATTGGTTCAATTTATATGCCGCCCTTCTCCAGAGACTAAGGGCGGCTTACAATGCATTAAGCAATAGCCTTCATATTTTTGTATATACCTGCTTAGTAGGGCTTTTGCCCCCCCCCCAAAAAAAGCAGTGTTCTT
>WNWU01000032.1:2135664-2148584 GCA_012654045.1 Ptyas mucosa
TCCTTCCTTCCTTCCTTCCTTCCTTCCTTCCTTCCTTCCTTCCTTCCTTCCTTCCTTCCTGAATTACTTTCTTTCACATTCCAAGTTGTAACCTTTAAAATCTTAAAAATATTATTACGCTGAAAGTCTTATGAGAGTTTTTTTATTAAAGGATAAATAATATTAACAGTGATGGTATCTTAGGAAAAAATGGAAAAAGGAGGGAGGAAGAGAGAGGAGGGAGAAAGGGCAGGATGGAGGAACAGTTGATCAGTATTGTATTTAGTTTACAAAAATTACTAAGGCTGTGCAAATCTTGGGTCATGGGGAACAAATGTTTTTCTTTGAAGATGATTATTTACCTACTACATTTAATTGCAGTCTTGGAATAGTTTCAATTTATGGCAGGAAATTTCCTGAATTTTTTTTTGAACTAGTTTTTATTTAATTCAATGAAAAAAATGCTTTAAGGAGCAAAGAATTTTAGTAAAATTCACATGGGTTTTGTACTTAGAGATAAAAGGCTGATTTCCATGACTAGCTTGTCCCATCATGAGTATATGTCACTTGTCAAAGGCAGAAAGCATAACGCCATCCTTTACCAACCCCAACCCACTAGCAATGTAACTTCCAGCCACATTTTCCTGTTAGGCATCAAAAGTAGTGGTTTCTGGCTTATGTCAGATCAAGCAGTGCTGACTGGTTTATCTCCCACCTGTCATTTCATTGTTGGCAAACATTTCCACTTCAATTATCTAACATGTGAAAGCAGGAATGTCCCATTCCCGTCTGGTCACTGCTCACTGCCTTCCACAATCATTTTTTAACCAGTTCACAAGTACAATGGTGAAGAATCAAGTCCTTCCTCCCTCCTTCCCTCCCTCCCTTCCTCCCTTCCTTCCTTCTCTTCAATCCAGACAAAATATCAGGCCAACACCATGACCAAATAAGAGGAAGGGACTGAAATCTGGAATGGTATTTCTTAACTAGTTTCATTTCCAGCTGATTTCCACATGGAAATTATAGTTGCTTAAGCAGTAGTACAGAAAAACCCAAAGTCAATGATATGTGCCTTGGTGGTACGGTGTTTACAATGCAGTATTGCAGGAAATTCTGCCCACTGCCACAAGTTCGATCCTGATCAGCTCCTGGTTAACTCAGTCTTCCATCCTTCCAATGAAGACCAGATTGTTAGGGTAATATGCTGTTTCTGTTAACTACTTAGAGAGTGCTATAGAGAATTATGAAGCGTATATAAGTTTAAGCGCTATTGCTATGTGTAGGGTGTGCATGTGTTTCCTGTCTTTCACTATACACTGTAATCTTTCAATGATCTTCAATTCCCACATTGAAGGGAAATTCATCTAGTGGGTGGTTTTCCTACTGAGATTTTTTAGTTGAAAAGCTACTTCACTACTGAGTAGGAGAACTACTCTTGTAAAATTGTTTCAGAAATTCAGATACTTGGGCCTGACGGATACAATATCCACTCTGCCTGCCTGCCTGCCTGCCTGCCTGCCTGCCTGCCTGCCTGCCTGCCTATCTATCTATCTATCTATCTATCTATCTATCTATCTATCTATCTATCTATCATTAGTTTTGTAGAAAGTTTTGTAAGATTATTTGTGTGGCTCTAATAGGAAATATTCAAAACTATTAATTTACTTCTCATATGGAAGTAAATCCAGAAATTTTTCTTGTGAATAGAATGGAGCTGTGCTGATAGTGAATTCAACTGGTTTATTATTCGTTTCTTGGTTTCTTTACTGCACATATACTACACAGTACCAAAAGTCCGTGCATTATCATCTTACAATCAAAACTCTATTGAAGAGTAGTAGCAATAGATGGAAAGAGACACAATTTCATGATTGTTTCTATAAACATAGCTATTTTACAACATTAGATTTATACCTGCATCATTCAGGTTAATTGATTAAAAACTTTTATCAGCTTAAAACTTTTCCCGATAGAAAGTATGTCTATGCTTGTAAACACTTGGAAGTATTCCCTTTTGTGTAAGAAATAACCTTATGTTCCAGGAGTTGGATTCACACCAGAAAAAAAGTGAGCAATAAATAAAAAATACCATCCCTAGTATACCTCTGTTACTCCTATAGTTTAAGTTGCTTGAATTTTAGTTGTCATAAATTTAAATTAGTACTGCAGCCCATCTTTAAAATTCTTAATTACTTGATGACAAGTATTATTTATTTAGTGCTATTCATTTTATGCGAGAGTGTTACTTTTAAATAATTATATTTGGCAATCTTACAAAGACATAGTCCTATTACCCTTCTAAGATTAAAGCCCCAGTCCCACAAAATAGCAACAGTGAGCAATTTTAATATACTAGACACACTGCATACATAGAAAGGTACTTGTTGTTTCAAGATGGTAATTGCTACTTATGAAATGGTAACTTATTATTGTCTTTTGCTTGAACGAGCAGTCTGTTTTTTCATTGGCTAGCATTTTTTTCTGCCCATCTCCTGGGATCCTATCATAGCAGCATCTGGCATGATTAAATCCTGGAAGCCAAATGGAGAATTGCCAGAGTGCATTTAAGACTGCATTAAGAGTTTTCAACACAACGGAGCCTTGCCTACGAAGCGAACATAGGAACATGGTTAAATGCTACTAATTTATTTTTTCAAAGAGGAGAAGGGATATGTATTTTGGCCTTCACTCAGGTATTGCCAAAAATGGCAGTGGTGTCTAGTGATATTCCTGCATTCTCTATACTTACAGTTAAGTAAATATACCAATCTTCCTGATATCAATATAAATTTGAAAACAGCCAAAACAATCCAGATGTGCCTAGATTCAGAAGGGTTGGAAGATGGGAGGGTTATTTATCTGAAACTGTCTTTAGTTCAATAGTCCTTAAAACCACAGATTGAAAGAAATCTAGGTTTAGATTTTGAGTGGTACATTTCTAACTTTATTGAAATAATTTGCAGTATGAAAAAAAGGGTAACTACCATTACAAGAAATGAACCATTTAAAGTTACTGCTGATGGCTATTTAAAACCTAACATAAAAGCAAAGGCAGCTTTGATGGATTATCCAGTTCTCTGCATAGCATGAAATTGCAAAATGATACATAACCACTTATCTTTCAGATTCCTTAAGATAAATCCAGTGGAGTTATTTAAAAAACTTTTGACAATTTGAGACTGATTCTTCCTCTCTTCCTTGTCATCTCTACTTAGCAACTGTCACCATTTAGTCAGAAATTAATTGTGTTAGTGGTAAAGATGTAAGTTGTCTGTCAGCTGGTAGCTGACTATGTAAGTATTGGTTTGCATTTGAGACTTTCTTAAAGCATCGTCAACAGTCAAATTTAACTTAAAACAGTTACTCATAAGCCCTAAAATATAGCTTGTTTAAGAAATATGCATGTATTGTAATTTTACCAGGGGAAATGAAAGACGATGGGTCTCTGCCATAAGGGTAGGTTTCAAAATTACAACTCTTTTTAGATCAGAGTAGTGATTTTCATTACTTTAATAAAAGATACTTAACTCTTTTCCAGGGGCAATTTAACTGTTAGTTCTACTACTACAAGAAAATCACCAGTGGCCACATTTAGTGTAGACACTTTATGAATATACCCTTAGATTGCTCAGAGTTGTATTCCTAAATAAGCAGGGCCACAAATGACTTAGTAAGGATGTTGGTAGAAGTTCTTCATGATAATGTCTATATGTTCCAATTCCTTTCAGACAGAAAACAAAATATTCTCTTATTGCCAAATTTGACTTGGGTCTGAAAGTCTCAAAGATGGATTTAGTTCCAAAAACATGCCTCTAAAAATCTACAGGAGGACAATTAACTTGAGAGATTGGTACTGACATGGGCATTCACTGGAGGCAATGAAAACATGTCACCAGCATACAAATTAAACTGTTTACATATTTGCATTACAGTTGTGATATCAATTCCCATTTATTGAAGTTGTGTGATGATGCCATGATGCACATATCATAATTTTGCCATCACTGTAGTTTTTTGGGTGATAGGTACTAGAGCATAAAAGTAGGAGTAGGTACCATCAGTTTAAGGCAACTTAGCATGATACTTAAAATCAGCCAGTTTTGATACACATAGTCAATGGGGTACTTTAGATTTCAGGGAGGTTCAGAATTAACAATTATGTTATCAGAGAGGTATAGAACTTTATGTGACAAAATAATCTACATGTGCAAACAGAACTAACTCTCTACCATCACTTCTTGACTAACTTTACTCAACAAAGTTGACCAGATCAGGGGATCACTTACATAACATGCTTAGTTTGCTTAAATGTTTACCTAATTAATTTTGCTATGTT
Organism: Ptyas mucosa; assembly: GCA_012654045.1. Lineage (NCBI taxonomy): Eukaryota > Metazoa > Chordata > Lepidosauria > Squamata > Colubridae > Ptyas > Ptyas mucosa. Next base: position 2,139,980 of record WNWU01000032.1, read on the forward strand.
GTTCAAGCCTGTTTAAGGTTCAGTGTATTAGTGGGACCCAAAATATTGATGAATTTTGAAATCAGGTCAAGCAAATGGTATGCACACAGCCATAAGTAATTTGCACATCTCTTTACTGCATATGGTTTGCATGCACATAATACAGTGGTTCATCTTCTTAATCTTTGTTTATATATCTACAACAGTACATATTGTGTACAGATGAAGCACCTATGGATATTCAGATATATGCACGCCAAAAACATCACTGAAAGGTTTTTTTAAATTCTGCCTTTGAAGAATTAAATACGTTTGACAGTATTTTGTCAGTTCTGTTTCCTCACAGGTTCAAATTTGTATCCAGGCTTTTGGATCAAAGCCCAATATTTACCCATTTATTCACTTATTCATGTATTCATTCCTTCTGCACACGATGGATTTCCAGCAATAAATTCTTTGGGGGAGGAAGGCCCCTCTCTCTTCCCCTCCTCTTCCCCCCCCCCACCACAGTTCCAAAAATGTAAATGGCCTATAACTCCCGTTAGTTTCTGATTGGCGCTGAAATAAATGTATAAATTTAATATTAATAATAATAGGTTGAATAACACATGCAGATTTAAATGGATCAACCATTTAAATGTACTTTTAAATTGAGAAAAAAAATAAACAATGATTCTGCCATTTGCATACATAGGCACAAACCATTGTCTCTCATCATAAATTATTATGTGATGCCTACATTCATCACATAATAAAACAAGATTGTAGGAAAAAAACAAGATTGTAGGAATCTGAACTGAATGAGCTTAGTCGATGTGTAAGTACCCTTAAAGTTGTTGAGAGCATACAAGTCTAATAAAATAAATAAAAATGGTGCCTATATGGCGCTTCTGCTGTGTTAGTATTGCTTATGTTTAGCCCAGCTAATTCTATATACGATGGACTAAAATCTTTGGAAAGAAAACGTTTGGATTATTGAACAGTTTTTCCTTCTTTTTACAACATGGAAATGATTTGATAAAGGCCTTTTTGCTAGGTTGCAAGCACAAGGAGATATGCATGCTTATTCTATAATAGGTGTCACTGAGTTCAATGCTCCAACACCCAGGTAATTGTAATGGTATGTGAAATGACCTTGGGCAACCAGAGGAAGAAGTGGTGTTCCCCCATTCTCATGGGAGCTTACCAGAGACATTTAGAGAGGATCAAGAACCATTCCAGCCAGTGGTGGGATTCAAAATTTTTTACTACTGGTTCTATGGGCGTGGCTTGGTGGGCGTGATACGGCTTGGTGGGCGTGGCTTGGTGGGCGTGGCAGGGAAAGGATACTATAAAGTCTCCATTCCCATCTCACTCCAGGGGAAGGATACTGTAAAATCAGCTGGGACTCGGGAGGCCGAGAATAGATGGGGCGGGACTAGTCAGAGGTGGTATTTACCAGTACTCAAAATTTCCACTACCAGTTCTCCAGAACTGGTCAGAACGTGCTGAATACCACCTCTGATTCCAGCCCTTCAAGCTCTTCCACCAGTCTCCCAAGATCATCTCACAGACCATCACAATAAGGGCACTTAAAATATCTAATTGGGTCATCCTGCTGCCATCAGTCTCCTCTCACTCACTCAATTAACCGGTCTTTATTCTCTCATAGACCACGAAATAAAAGCAGAAAAATCACAATTCATTAGGATAAAAAGGGAGAAATATATTTATTGTCTGATCTCCTCTCATATCCCTCCTTGCCTAAAAGTTCAGCATCTGCCACAGCCTCCTGATCTCTTTGGATCTAGGGAGAAAGATCACAGCTCCTCCCTTTTCTAGCTTGATTTCAGCTCTCCTTGATTTTCATCTCCTCCATGTATTTGCTTTCAATGGGGGTCTTCCTCTGCCTGAGAATGTAAGCCGACTGCCCCTGAGTTTACAGGTAACTCTTTAAGAAATAAACCTCATTTTCTTTGGGGTAAACACAGTATCAAGGAAAGGTAACAATATTATATGAAACTGTCACAATCTAAGTAATGGAGAGAAAGCTTCGGGCGGCATAATCATTTTTGGATGCTGAGCTTTGGTATTAGAAGAATCAGGTGCTAAGAAAGAAAAGCATATTAAAAGCTTGGCCAGTAGCCTGCCCTATGGCTCAGGAACAGATTGAGTAGAGATAAAATGAAAGATGTCTGCGCCTTTGATCTGGGGCTTTTGGGTGTGTTCATTAAAGAACATCACGTTTTTTTAAAATTAAAAATGTAGGAGACTGGATTAATTCCTGGTTTGTCTTTTAATACAATTATACCAGTAATTAATGTTTTTGAACTGGGCATAGATGGAATGAATGGTACCTTTGAATATCTCAGAAGAGATTATTTAACTTTATTTGAGTATTATTAGCATCAGAGATGGTAACAGGAGCTTGAACTAAGCCTAATTAAGAATCAGATTTGGCACATCAGCATTTCTTTGAGTTTCAGACTGAAGAGTAGATCTGAACTTTGAAGAGCTGGGTGAAACCAGGCTTCATAATCATGGCAAGCTGTCTCAGCTTTTGTGGTGCCAAAGTGGCTTCTCTTGGCAGGATCTGTACGTGCTAATATTGTTCCAAAAATCTCTCCCTTTTTAAAACATTTTCATTCAGTTGGATGGGCTGGAAATTGCTTGCTTGTTTTTTAACAGAGGAAAATGTTTGGAAGGAATTCTTATGAGTGACATATAAAATTATTACGGTTATCTTAGTGACAAGATTCCCCCCAAGGTGTTTTGGACTGTTTTGTCTTTCATAATAGTTGACACCCAGTATATTTCATTGCAACCCTTTGTCATGATTCAATTATGTCCCAAGCAATGACATCGTAACAGATCTTCTCCTAAGACCCTTTTGTCATAAGCAAGAAGGCTTCACACCCATGATATGCCATGTATTTAAAAAAAGGGGGGCACTATATAACAATAGAGGAAACTTGCAAATAATATTAAAAAATCTGAAAGAAGATCTAAAAGCACTTTAGAATGGAAAAGGGAAGTTTTTTTCACCCTCCATCAACACACTAGATCAGTGATGGCTAACCTTTTTGCCGTCGCATGCCAAAAGCATGGGGAGCATGGGGGGGGTCCCATGCGGGCGTGCCCACACCCATAATTCAATGCACCCCACACTCCCCTCACTTTTGACATGTGATGGCATGGTGGGCCCGGTAGGCCTGTTTTTCGCCCTCCCCAGGCTCCAGAGGCTTTCTTGGAGCTTGGGGAGGGTGAAAATGGCCTTCCCCGCTCCCCAGAGGCCCTCCAGAACTGAGCTAGGACAATGCTCGCGTGCCCACTGATATGGCTCCACGTGCCACCTGTGGCACACATGCCATAGGTTCGCCATCACAGCACTAGATGATAGAATACAGTGATACACATAATCATGGGATACAACAATTTTTTTGGACAAGTATTGCTATTCAGGATATCACTGTGGGCATGGAATAAATAATTATTATTATTCTATTTATTATTGTTATTAAAATAATTCAAGAGGACAAACGTAATATTCCTTTCTCTTATTTTCCCCAAAACAAAAACTCTGTGAAGTTGGTTCGGTTGAGAAAAGGAGACTGACCCAAAGTAACCCAGTCAACTTTCGTGCCTAAGGGAGGACTAGAACTCACTGTCTTCTGATTTCTAGGCTAGCACTTTAACTTCTGGGAAAGGGCTATCAAACTCAATTTCATTGAGGGCTGCATCAGGGTTGTGTTTGTCCTTGGGGGGGCATGGCCAGGGTGGGTGTAGCCAGCTCGACATCACTCGTGTTGGGGGGCCTGTGGTGGCCCCAGCACTCTGCCAGTGAAAATGGCAGAGCTCCATTTCCAGCTACAATGGCCTCCTGCAACCCTCTGCCAGAAAAAACAAGCTCCGTTTTCACAGGCAGAGGCATTGCGGGCTGGTCCTTCATTATTTCCAATGCAGCCCCAGAGGCCAGATCTATGCACCTCATGGCCGGATCAGCCATCCGGCCTTAAGTTTGACACACCTGCTCTAGAACTTAACCATTTACTTTGGAACCAAAGCTGGGGTTGGTTTTGAGCAACTGCACAGTAACCTAAATTACAGCATGTGACATCTCAAATCAAAGAATGAAACAACTAGAGAACAACATATGTGCGAAAAGCACACATGTGTTAAAAAATGAAGCCATGATCTGATCTTTTGGTAAAGAAAAGTAACATCCTGGATGTTCCGTGTCATGAATAGTAATAATTCTAAGAGCTGTGCTTGAATTAAATCTTTGTTAAATCCCAGCTTGTCAACAATAATGCTGCTAGCTTCATTCAAGAAGAAGAAATGTATATCAGTTTGACACATGGGTACACAGCTGCACGAGAAAGCCTAAATCCAGAGCTTTGCATATTCTGCATAGGCGTCACTCAGCATGGAAGCTGGAATGTGGTGCAGAATTGGACTTTCTCAGAATCTCAGTTTTCATTTTCCAACAACCATGTTCCTTGTTTTTGAGTTCTAAAAAGCAGGGTTACTATGCTCTCCGGTGGCTGTGTCGCCCTGCTCAGTTCATGTGGTTGTCTCCATGTTAATTCCAGTGCCTCTGTTCCTTAGGCTCCTGATCGCATTTCATTCATGGGTGACTACTTCAATCCCTGTGAAAATATACAAAATCCTCTGAAAAATCAAACCTTTCAGTACGTTATCCAACTAGTGAAGACTGTGGATTTTTCTGAAGTACTAATTCCAAATGATCTAAAAGAAATTCCATATCGATGCTTCCCAGAGTTAAAAAGGAGAGAAAAAATATCAGGTATTTCCTTTGTTTGAAATTTAACAATGATGAATAATGTTGAAATCCCAATGCTCCTACTCAATGCTGCAATTTTCTCCCTCAGAGAAACCACAAAAGAATGGATTCTTTACATTTATACTCAAATGTTTTTTTTAAAAAAGCCTTAATCGTTTGAACCATGTTTTGTGTAGTTTTTTTTCAACTCAGTTTACTTAAACAATCATTCAGTAATGAATTCTAATCTGTTTGGTTTTTTTTACAATACTGATTTAAAACCTGTCACAATAATTTTGCCTACCTGTTGACAGACTAAAATAAACAGAAGGCAGGTTAATGCGCATTATATTATTTGCAAAAGAGCTCTGAAAAGCTTTGCAGTTATAGAAAACAAAACAATAACTGTATTTAACAGTCAAAAGTTGATCATTACAAAACATTCACCGTAACAGCCTGAGCATATCTGGTATGTCTGTGTACATGTATATTATTGTATAACTGCAGTGCCTTGGCTTCATTTCTGAAAAACTGTTTTAGAGCTCACAGGAATGCACCCCCAAGCATCTGTTAGCAACTCATTAAAACGGTCACATCTTTTTCCAGGATCATGTACAGAAAGTCCTCCACTTATAAACAGAATTGAGCCCAAAACTTCCATTGCTAAGCAAGAGAATCGTTAAAAGGGAGTTTTACTCTATTTTATGACTTTCCTGGCCACATTTGTTAAGTGAATCACTGCGGTTATTAAGTTAGTAACATGATTGTTAAATGAATCTGGATTCCTCATTGACTTTGCTTGTCAGACAGTTGCAAAAGGGGATCACATTACCCCAGGATACTGCAACCATCATAAATACATGCCAGTTGACATCTGAATGGCCATTGTTAAGATGGAACTAAGGGTCAGAAAAGTTTATCTAGCTATGAATCACAAATAAAAATACTGTACATACTACCTCTGATGTTGGAAACAGAGGAGATATTTTTAATTTTAATAAAACTAGTATCCTTATCATATAAACATCCATTAATTTGTTTAGCCTTGCAGTAAAAAATCCCATTGTCTAATTATGAATTCTGCCAAAGCTTTGCCACAGTCAAAGAGTAAAGCTAAGACATAGAGATTTGTTTTTCAGCCTGGAAGATTTATAACCTGAATCTATACAGGTTTCCTTTGACATAAACCCTAAATGTTCACTGAGGCTTGCTCTCAGGTAAATGAGCATAAGAGTATAGCTTTTGATTCCAGTGTAATGAGTAGGTAATGAGCAAGTCAATGAATAATTTTAGCATTGCCACTGGTTTAAACATTAAAGCCGTGCACTCTGCCCTTATATTTCACATGATTCTAAAAATAAATGAGGCGTGGAAGTGTTGGAATCCACTGTCCAACATAAAGGCTAGTCTATTTTATAGCAAGTTAATGTAAAATGTGAAGATGGTGCAAGAGGTATTGCCACAAAATTGCTGCCAAAGATTGGTCCTTCCTGGTCACAAAACTGTCCCCATGATGGGGTAACCTGTCAAAGTTTTGTCTATCTTAATTCTTCCAACATTTCCCAGCATATCCTTGAAACTCTTCCTAATGAACCATGGGGTTGCAGCTACTTAACGTTTTCATTTTATAAGTGGTCAATAGAAGAAGGGAAGAGAATAGAAGAGAATAAGAAGAGAGGGTCAACCTATTCTCCAAAGCATCTGAAGGCAGGACAAGAAGCAATGCATGGAAACTAATCAAGGAGAGAAGCAACCTAGAATTAAGAAGAAATTTCCTACAACTTCAAGTTAAAAAACTCTCGAAAATAAGAGCAGAAGGAAGAGCAATGTTGAAGGAGATCTTATTGGAGAAGGACTGGAAAAAATATAGAAAGAAAGAGAGGCTGGCCATATTTTGGATATTGTTTTATGAAGTAAAAGGATTTAATTAAAGTTGGAGTAGGGGGAGGAGTAATGCTGAAGGGAAAAATATATGAAGAAATAAAGACTGGTCATATTCTGGATTGCCTCGTGACTTTAAAAGATTTAATTAAAGTTGGATAACTTTTGAATTTTATGGTAGTTTAAAGGTATAGAAGTTTAAAGGCAAAGAATATAGAAAGAAAGACAGACTGGTCATATATTGGGATTTTTTATATATATAACTTTTATATTTTATGATAGGTTTAAAGTATTAAAGGTGGATAATTTAAAGTTTAATGGATAACTTTTTGAAAGTTTTGAAACTTATATTCTGGAAAATATTTTGCTAAGGGATTAAAATGTTTAAAATAATTTTTAAAATCTGAAATGTGATAAGAGAATTTATAAAAGGAAGGTTGATGTATAATTTTTAAAAGGGGAGTTAGCAAGTGTGAGAGAGTTTTGAATTCTGTAATAGTAAGCATATTTTAGTTTATATTGGTTAAATGCTATACCCTGTTTTTGCTCTGGGAAGTCGGGGGGGTGAACTGGGGAGAGGGTTTTTGGGTGGGGAATAAAATGATGAATGTATTAAGAATTTTTTAAAAAATGAGATAAAAGAAGAAATTTCCTGACTGTTAGAACAATTAATCAATGGAACAACTTGCCTCCAGAAATTGTGAGTGCTCCAACACTAGAAGTTTTTAAGAAGAGATTTGGACAATCATTTTCCTGAAATGGTACAGGGTTTCCTGAGCATTGGAACAGCGGATTTCCTGAGCCGGGGGTTTCCTGAGCAGGGGGTTGGACTAGAAGACTTTCAAGGTCCCTTCCAACTCTGTTATTCTGTTATTCTGTTAAATGCTGAAATGCCTTCTTCTGAACAGAAAACATGCTTGAGGTGGCACTGGATTTTGCAGTATGCCAGTTTCTATTCATTTTTTTTTAATCAAAAGAGATGAAAAAAGATTTTGGGAGAGACACAAAAGAAAATTAAGCATGGAGAGAAGTATTCAGGACTACATTTTGACCTAGAGGCATTATTACTGTTTCTTTCTTTCTTAGAGATACAACAGGTATAATACCTAAGTATAGTGATCTGAAAATAGGTTTAATGAGATACAAATTTATGCATCGTCAATAAAAAAAAATAGGTCCACCTATATGTAATGAGCTTTATCCAAAACTTTGCTTACCACTCCAGCCTTTTCTTTCTTTCTTTCTATCTATCTATCTATCTATCTATCTATCTATCTATCTATCTTTAGTACAGCTTGCAATTGTTCCAACATTATATTATTATTATTTTAAAAATCATTCTTCCAAACATATAATTGGAACCAGCATCCCTGGGTGTGAGGCATAGGAAAAAAATAAGCCATTCATCAACGTTCACCACATTTCACAAATGACTTTTCAATCTAGTAATTTGCTCTCACTTGATGTTGTTTTGTAGTGAGATAACATGTACCTTGGGTGATCAACAACTTTCTTTTTCATCATTTGACATTCATTATCTATTCTGTTAACATTGGTACTCAAATCTCCAGCAAAGGAATTACATTTGGATTGGAAAACCATTTCTTTACTAACTATGCAAACAACTAGCATTTGAAGTAAACGCTAAACTAGCATTTACTAACTGTGAGAGGGACCTTGGAGTCATAGTGGACGATCACTTAAACATGAATCAGCAGTGTGCTGCAGCAGCCCAAAAAGTTAATACAATCCTTGATTGTATAAACAGAGGCATAGAGTCAAAATCATGTGAAGTATTAGTACCACTTTATAAAGCCTTACCAAGGCTTTAACCAATGGAAAAGCTTGTCTTCAGACATTGTGGGTGCTTCATCATTGGAGGTTTTTAAGACGAGACTGGACAGACACTTGTCTGAAATGGTAAAGGATCTCCTGCTTAAACAGGGGGCCTGACTAGAAGACCTCAAAGGTCCCTTCCAGCTC
>WNWU01000032.1:2149265-2162832 GCA_012654045.1 Ptyas mucosa
ATATGTGTTACAGTGACTGCATTTTTGAAGCTTTCTATATCTCTTGCAATAAGTATATTTCAAATTTGATTTTTTTTTTCTTAGAAAGCTGAGAGGGACTTATAATGCACTTTCATTGTTATGCAGCAAGTCCTCAGCTCCAGTTTTAATCTCTTGTACAATTAAATGTGTCTGCACTATGTTTGTGAAACATACTTATACTTATGCACAAGCACCCTAACTGTTTAAACTTTATGGACAAATTGCTACTACCTTATATGTTGGATTTTTCGCTACTACTTTATATTGGGGGGGGGGGGTGTCCCTTACATTTGAAGATGGTGATTGGAGCTACAAAATACAGTACTGAATTCTTGGTAACATCTGAACCATTGCATCAACATAAAACATCTGTTTTACTTTTTCAGAACTTTTGACCTCTTGAGATTCATTACGTCACTCAATGAGTTGAATTAGTAACAGTTTCATTCCTCTCTCTCTCCAAACTTCGTTTTAACTTGGACCTAATAAACTGGACTTCCATTTCAGTGAAAGTTCATACTGAAATTCACACGCAGCAGAAGATGGACAGTGTATTCTCCTGGGAGTCAAGATATTTATCTTCTTTCTCTCTGCAAGGGTATCTTGTTGATTAAAAAAAGTCAAGAAACTGGTCATGGCCATACAGCATATTTTAAAAGGAGTGGGGGCTTCGACTGCGCAGTCAGATTGACCCTCTTGACTTTTTAGAACCACCCACCTACCCAGCCCTCTCTACCCCTCTATCCTCTACCCTCTCTACCCCACTGCCACAGACATTCCTCTGAATCTATATACCGTATATACTCAGGTATAAGCCGAGTTTTTCAGCCCGTTCTTCAGGCTGAAAAACGCCCCCTCGGCTTATACACGGGTCACGAAAAAAATGACTTTTTCCCTGCAAGCTAGGAAACAGCAGGAGAACGGGGTTTGTTTACCCCGCCCACTCCCAATCTATTGGGACTGCCTCCTGAGTTCCAGCTGATGGCTAGAGGAAAAAAAAACTTTAAATTCTTGCCGTGGGGCTTCAAAGGCCCCCCCTACAGCTGATCAGGGTTAAAAGAAAACAAATTAGAAGATCGGTGCCGGCTGCAAAAAGGTGCCTGCTGCAAAGAGCACATTTTTTTTTCTCCTTGTGCTGAAACCAAAAGCGAAAGTAAAACAGCTTGTTGGCTTTGCTGTTTGCTAAGGCAGATTTCTTTTCTATTTCCTCATCAAAAAAGGTTGGTGCAAACAATGGGAAATTTATGGCAAATGGCAAAAGAGGAGAGTTCAAGATTTTAAAACACAAAAGAAAAAAAAGCTCTATTTAAATAGGGAATTGTAATAATTGAGATACTATTAATTGTATATTGTGTTGAAAGCAGAAATGGTTAAGTTGTGGTTTGGAGGAATATATGGGGGAAACTATTTGGTTTATTATTATTGGTAAATATAATTACCGGTAATTGATTTGTAAGAAATTGGATTGCATGGAAATAATTGGAATATTCATGTTCATATTAATTAATATACAAAAAAGATAGTTATATAACTAATTGATTTATATTAAAATGTTGAATTTGTATTGAACAACACTAATATTACATAATTAACCAATGTGAGGATGGATATAAAAATAGATGACAATGGGAAGGGGTATAATATAGAATAGAAGTGAAAAATTGAATTTGATTAAGATTAGAGATGAGGATGAAGGGTAATATTGGTTTTTTAAAAAAATAGATGAGGAATAAATATGGCAAAAAGGAAATATAGAAATTGTAAATTTAAGTGAAATGACTGAACACTGTTTAAATTTGTGAACCTGACAAATACTCTGTTCAAAGAAAATACATTGTATGTTTGTATGTGTGTTTCTAATTATTGCTATTTATTCATATTTGTTCTCTTTTATTCTTTAAAGTTTAACAATTCATTCTTTATCTTAATATATTTATATGTGTTTGGGGTTGGTTTTCTTCCCTTTCATCTTTTTTATTGTACAGCAATCTTTCTCCTCAAACCTACCACCTCTTTTCTTTCCTTCTTACTTTCTCTTCTCCCCACTTCTTCTCCTCCTTACTTCCTCTTCCTTTCTTCTTCTCCTCCTCTCTTCCTCACTCTCCTTTTATGCACATGGACTCCTTTTATGCACATGGACTACTCAGAGGGCTGAAAAAGTTATTTTTGACTGGTCCTCACACTTATGACCATCCTCACATTTATGCCCATGCAGCATTCTTAAAACCATGTCACTCATTTCACAACTGCTTCTCTTCACCATGGTGACAAGATAGGGCAAAACCTAAAATGTGAGGACAGTCGTAAGTTCGAGGACTGGTCACAAGTGCGAGGACCAGTCAAAAATTACTTTTTCAGCCCTCTGAGTAGTCCATATGCACAAAAGGACTGCCCAGAGGGCTGAAAAAAGTGATTTCTGACAGGTCCTCGCACTTTTGACCAGTCTTTTTTTATTTTGAAATTTACCAGTAGTCACTGCATTTTCCACCCCCAGCTTATACGCGAGTCAACAAATTTTCCCAGTTTTGGGGGGTAAAATTGGGGGGGGTCGGCTTATATGCGGGTCGGCTTATACACGAGTATATACGGTATATCTTTTTTGAGTAAATAGCACCATTCGTTTTCAATACTTTTAATGTTTCAGGGTAATTAAGGCTGTAGGAAATGATGAAGCAAAGCTTGGTAACCAAGGATGTTCTATTTTAAAAATTTATTGTAGTTTTGCATTTTGGTGGGAAATTGAGACTTTTCCTTTTTTTAATGCATTGCTTTAAGCCTTTGGAGGGATTTTTTTCCCCATCTCAAAGTGGCAGATAACAATACTTGTGGAGACCTTTGTCAAATGAATGTTCTTTACATATGCTGGGCTATAATTCCTAATCAGTGACCATCTTGACCAGGGGTGTTAAGATAACAGACATTGGTGGCATTAAAATCATTTGGCTAAAGTGGCAGCCACATTACCATCCCCTTTGGATCTAGCAATGACATTTTAGGTTTCCTGGGAACAGGGCCGCCAGAAAGGTTTTTCCTAGAGAACATTGTAACAATGGAATAATTGCAGGATTGACTGAAGTGTCAGTCAAGGCACAAGTCTGGTGTACATAGTACATAATATGCATTTTCGAAAACAGGCTAATTACATAATTACCTAATTACGTTTGTTTGAATGGGCCATTCTTCTTTTTGGACAATTAATATATTTATTTAGTAGAAAGGGAATTGACAGGCTAGGCTTTTATTTATTACAGAAGCTAAAAGGTTTCTGAGCAAGTTGTTCTGCTCTCTGATTTCACTGTTCCTAAAGAAGGAGCGATCAATTTAAATAGAATGGGAAAGGGGTGAGGAGAAGAGAAGAGAACCTGTATGACATGAATTGGTTAAACTGATTTAAGGTCGTCTACTGACTCTGTACGGTCAAACTAAGATTAACTTCATGCTCATCAAACGTTTGGCGCTTGTGACTATTTCTACTGCTTTCTATGGAACAGCATAATGGATCTTTTGCATCATACATTTACAGCTTCTTTTTAGTTTATTGGTCAAATAACTCCGTGAGTTTAGGCTCAGCTGAGAGTTATTTATTTACATTTATATACATCAAATATAACTTTAATAGATTAAAAGAAAGAAAAGCATATAAATCTCACAGTAAAGATTACTTTTAGTGGGAACTTCAGAACGCACCGAAATATTGTAAACTTTTAAGTTTTTCAAAATTCTTTATCACGTTAGGATTCTGTTCTGTTTTCTGGGTATTTAGGAAGAAACAGAAAAATCCCCAAAGTGAGTTATATAATACAGCCACAAAATCTCCAGTTTACGTGTATTCTCAGAAGGAGAAGAGACAAAAGTAATCAGTCTCTAGTCAATGCTGCATTCAGAATCAAAGAACAGAAAAGCTACAATCTAAAATAGTGGATTCCAATCAGTAGTGGGTTTCAATTTCAGTCACTACTGGTTCACACGTGGGCACGCAAGTGCACAGATGCTCATGCGCACACACAACACTTCTGTGCATGCGTGGGTGGGTGGATGTTACATATGTAAATAGCAAGTGAAGCCAGGGATGTAGACTTCACTCAGGTCCTGGTTTAGCTGGACATTTGCATGCCCACTGCTGGTTGGTCGATTCAAACGGGGCCTGCCACTGATTGGTGGATTCAAACGGAGGGAAAAGTAAAGCGTTGTCAGTGGCTGAATCAGTGGGACAGTTCCCTTTAAAAGGCAGCACTGCCGTCTAAGCCTTTGCAGAAGTCACTTACTTAAATAAAGAGCTGAAGTTACTGTTTGTCATCCTGCCTCTTCATTGCCTCCCACGACTTAACAATGGGCAGTGCCCCCCACCGCCACCACTACCAGTTTGCCTGATCCGGGGCAAACCGGTAGCAATCCACCACTGATTCCAATAATATCAGACTTCGCCTTTGCTAAATGCTGGATTCAAGCACAAGAACAGTATACATTTCTATTGCTATGTAGATATTTTTTTCTTCTTTTTGGAGTAATGCTGTTAGAACCAAAGGACTTATCCTCTTATTGCAAATTGCAAGATTGGACATTCCTAACAAATCTATAGTGAGATCAGAAAGTTATGTCACTACACCAAGCTATTATCCAGAAATGTCTCTGAAATAGCTATATTTTGTTTTGTTTTAAAAAAAGAATAAACACACATGTAGTCTAGCCTGAGATAGAAAGTATGGAAATCCAGCTATTCTGCTAGCTTCTAGATGTTACAAATGTGCAGATCTAAGTTCAAGATGTACCAAGTTTCCCTTTTGGCAAGATAACATAACTAATAATATCCAGACACAGAGGTAGAAGTATGCCAAATCTGAATGTGCAATTGAGCATCTTGGATTTGTTATGGCCCAGAAGAAACCACCCACACATACACATACACAAACCACCATGCAGTCCAACCACTGTAGGAAATCAGTTCAAAAGTGGCTTGCAATATACCACCAGCAAGGTGATCTTGTGAAAAAGTTAAAGCATAGTGGCCCAGATAAACATATATAATACTTTATGAATATATAAAGGCTTATAGCAGGAAATGTAAATTATCTCCCAGCCATATAACATCACAGGGGACAAGTTATTCTCCAAAGCACCTGAAGACAGTGTAAAAAGCAATGGATGGAAACTAATCAAGGAGAAAAACAACCTAGAACCAAGGAGAAATTTCCTGACAGAACAATCAGTGGAACAACTTCCAGTAGTTCTGGGGGCTTCAACGCTGGTTTTTAAGAAGAGATTGGACAACCATTTGTCTGAAATGGTACATAATTTCCTGCTTGAGCAGGGGTTGGACTAGAAGACCTCTAAGGTCCCTTCCAACTCCGTTATTCTGTTATGTATATAGTAATATAGTACGCATGTATGGATGAGGCTATTTGGTTCCTGGTTCGTGTGAATGATCTGTGGTGTAACATGAACTCTGAAGTCATTGAATATTACTCAGTTAACATCGTGAGAAGGAAAAATATAAAAATACAAGGCAAGGCCTCAAAAATTTTGCTCCATAGGGGAAAAGTATAAATGATATAAGTAGGGCTACTAGAACTGGGCCAGAATAATTCAGAGGATCGTCAGAAGGCACCGAAGACATAGAAACTCTTTGCTGCCATGCAGTGGTTGTCTAGATGTTTTCAACACAGATCTGTTCCAGGTCTGCCTATTGTAAACCTCGAAATAAACTGTTCTTGTAATGCATGAAAAGGAAAGGGGGAAAAGTTTTCATAGAAGAACAGATAAATGAATGCCTCTTTTCTTGCTTCCATCTTCTAAGTATATGTATCTAAATGCTATGCAGAATTCTGCTATTAGTTAATAATAGCATTAGCGGTTCAGAAGTTGGCTTTTTTAAAAAAAATAGAAGAAGAATGAAGAGAAGAAGTCTTTAATACTTCGTCTTAGCAGCTGATAATGTAAAATAGGGTGGCATTTGGAGGCATAGGAAGATGCCAGTCTCTGGGGAGAGAAAGGTGTTAACTTCTAATAGCTTTTCAGTAATAGCCAAGCATCTGCAGTTCCCCCATAAAAAAAAAGGTTTTTAAAAATTAATAGAGCTGAATGTGCTTCACACTGAGGAGAATGCCAGATTAATAAGCGCATTAAGGACCGTTTTGGATTGGAAATAATTATGGAAGATGACAAGGAGCAGAGGTAGCCCTGGTAGTGCTTTCAGGAATGCATTTTAAAAAGGAGTTTAAAGAGCCTTCAGATGTTGGTATTATCCTGCGTGACCAAATTAAGAGCAAATGAGAAAAGTTTATCTGGCATTTTGGAGTATTGAAAGGGCTTAGTGTTATAAATTATACAGTATGAGGAAAGGTAGTAGTGTGCAAATTCACATTAAACATTATTGGCAGTTTAAATAGCAGCTGCTTTATGAAGCACTAAATGTTTTAAATTTAGGATTTAAAAAACACACACGGAGAAATACATATGATGTTATTGTTGCCAATAGACTGAGCAGGCATTCTTGCCTTCCAGAACTTCTTCCTCATGTTTATAATAGGTCTAAAAATAATCTAAGATTGTGGATGACCAATTTTGCCTTCACCCTGGTCCTAAGCAGGTCAGTAGGAGCTGGGGCAAGTAACTGGAGCTCACTCACCCCGCTGTGTAGAGCTTGGGTCTCGAACTCAGGCTGTCTAGTTGACAAGCTCAGATTCTTTAACCACTGAGCCATCACAGCCCCCATCTTTAGTATTTTCTTTCCGTCACATAAAATTGCTGTCAAACGGCAAGTTTTGTCGGCGCTACGCTCCTCAGCCTCTGATGAATCTCTACCTAGAGAAATCTGCATGAGACATATTGTATGCTGTGAATCTGTGCTACTTATATGGGGCTAAGCCAGTGACAGCACCTACCAATTTATAGGGACTTGGTTAACTTTGAAAAAATTAAACAGGATCAAACCTGGATAAGACGTGGGTGAAAGACCACCAGGATAGTCCAGGATTGCAGACTAGATGGAAAATTGGAAAAAATATCTCAGGAGGAAGCAATGCCAAATCATTTTGCTTTGCTGCTAATGAAACAGAATGCCGTCATCAAGCACCAAGCTTAAGGAAAACTTTAAATAGCAGTGAACTGTGCAAACATGTTTCTAATAAACCAAATTTAAAACTGGTCTGTGAGACCTACTGAATTCAACTGCTCTTCCAGATTGATCCGATGAATGTTCCTTCAGAAGAAAGACTTACTGAGCCCTATGATGAGCATGCTTCTCTACAGAGAATTGTAGCCATAGTTTTTTTGGCTGTAAGGCTTAACTTTGTTGGCTTCCGTGGGCCACTGGGTTGAAGTTTGTGTTTGGTTGGAAATAAAGACTATTTGGATCGCATTCAGAGCTTATTACGTTCTCATAAGTCTAATCTTCTTTATTTTTTTAATTTTTTTTAATTTCATTTATATGCCGCCCTTCTCCAGAGACTCAGGGCGGCTTACAGTGCGTTAAGCAATAGCCTTCATACTGTTGTATATTTATACAAAGTCAGCTTATTGCCCCCACAAACTGGGTCCTCAATTTACCTACCTTAGAAAGGATGGAAGGCTGAGTCAACCTTGAGCCTGGTGGGATTCGAACTTGCAGTAATTGCAAGCATCAGATGTTAATAGATGTTAATAACAGGGTGCTTTAAACCACTGTTCTTTGAAGTCTTGTCTGTGGCATTTACCTCTTAAGGTAAATGTAAAGTAACAAATGCTAGAAACAGACCAAATTGTCCTGGGTCCCACCCACTCTAGAAACTCAGTTTATTTATATATTCCCATTATCCCCTTATTCAAATACACTTCCAACATCACAACTTTGAATTACTGAAATCCAAACCATTTCCAGCACTTCCGGGGTCCAGAGTCAACTTTTTTACCATATTAGCTATTTACTGTTTCCCAGTGTCATCAGTCAATATATTCTGACTTTCTTCAAGCTATTATTTATCTAAATCTGGTATCTAACATTAGCAACATGTTGTCATTTACAGAAAATAGGTTTCTGCAGTATATGGGATTCTGATTGGCTGCAATTCAGGTATGTCCATGAATTCACATAACTGTCATTTCCCAGGACAGTTGTATTTCATAGAGGACAAAATATGGAAGAGATGTGTTTCCATTTTTATTTTCAGTGATGCAAATGATGACATAGAAACTGCTATAAAAAAAACAAGTAGTTAAGCCCCCACTCAGGATTCATGTTGCTTTTACAAAACCATGATTATTACAGTATAATTTCTATCCAATTTCCTGATTGGATAGAAATTATATTGTAATAATATAAGGAGAAGAAGGAAAATGACTAAAATATGTGATGTAGATGAGAAAAGCTCACAGCAAGACAATACAATTATAGCAACTTATCATTGAACTGTTCTTCTACACAACATGGTGCAGACTCATTACTTCAAATCCAACTTCTCTGAGATTTATTTTTTTCTTTTGAAACAATTTCTGACAGCTTTTGATCTTCTAAATGGAAAAAAATCAAAGAAATCTGTTTCTCAGGAGTATTAATAGCAGAGGAATGTCTGGATGCTACAAAGTACAAAACTGAATATAATAGCATCCTAGTTTTATTCATCTTCAAAGAAAATGAAATATCTTTTGCAGCCTTAAAAAAAATGGGATACCCTACAGATTTTGAAGGGATGGAATAAACCTCTTTCCATAAGAAAATATGAGAAGAAAGTCATCTTGAAGGACACTCTTTGCTTTTGTCCATTTAATACCCTGGCAAGCTAGCTGTCATGAACTAATCAAGCTTTCATATCTGAAGCAAAATTACTATACAGTTGGAGTAGTTCATATGCTTGATAATTGTTTCATTATCATTCCCTTTGTACCCTTTTTTGGTTACACATTGATATCTACAAATATTTCCTTTGACACAGTTCCTAAAATACTAATTTTCTAGGGCCTGGACAAGCTTCATATTTTGCACTTTCTTTCTGTACCTAAAATAGCTCTTCCATCTGGGGGGGGGGGGGGGGGAGTGAGCATCTACCCATAAGAAAAGCAAGGGAGGCAGCAACTGCATCTTTGATTTAGATTGCAGTTAACTATTACCTATGGGAATGCAATGGCCCAGCAGTTAAAGAGGTTTGACCTGCCGGAAAGCTGACAGCCTGAGACCAAAGCACTACATGATGGGGTGAGCTCCCAATACTTGCCCCAGCTCCTGCCCACCTAGCAGTGTGAAAGCATGCAAAGGCAAGTAGATAAATAGGTACCACTTTCCCCTTAGGGTTAAGGTGCCTTGATATGCTTATCAGGGCACTGCCTTTTGAAGCCTACCATATCTACGTTTCCTGGTAATATATGGGAAAATCCCATTGTGGGAAATTCTATTTAGGTCACAATATATTCAAAGAACAAAATGGAATGCCGATGGATTTGGAAAGCTTGGCTATGCTTACAAGGGTGCTGCCTCTTTGATCCAATCCAATTGCGGGAAATTCTACTTAGACTTACGGTTAGGTCACCATAAATTCAGAGAGCAAATTGAACATTGCCTATGGATTTGGAGAGCTTTGTTGTGGCCTGTCAGCCACCAGCCCCTTCAGCAGCCAAATAAGATGGGGAGGTGGCGTCGGAGTCAGGGCCAGCATCAAGGCAATCTGAGAGCTCTGAGGGGGAAGAGGGAATGGAGCTGTCAGAGACAGAGGCAGAGCCTGGGCTGTTCATCAGCCCTCAGATGGAGAGTCAACAGTTTCCAGGTCTGGAGGTGGCTGATGAGGAAGAGGAGGAACAGCTGGATCCAGTGCCCGACACACGGATACACAGATGCAGAGAAGAAGAGAGCAGTGGAAATCTATGAGCTGGTTCTTGGGACAGAGAACTGGCCCATTTTATATTCTTATGGCTTTTCCTTTCAATGTTGGTGGGAGCATTATAGGTGGTTTTTTGTTTAGGCCACTGTTTACTGATAGCTTGTTTGTCTGATTTGTTAGTTCTTTGATTGGGGTATTGATTATTTCTTGTTTATTGGTCTAGCATTAATCTTGGTGTTAATCACTGTTCATCTGTGTGTTGATTTCTAATGAGGAGGTCCTTTGGTCTTTTTGGCTATCTCTTTTAAATGTTATGCACCTGTTGGTGGCTGACTTGCTTCACTTCTCCCAAACTGGTCAATAAAGCAGATTCTTAGGTTTCCTTGCCTTGTAGCCCTCAACTTCCGTAAAAAAAAATCTTTGCTTTCCATTGTTCAGGGTCCCTCTTTCTTGCAAAGCAGTCTTTGAACAATATAAGGGTTGGTTCTTCTCAGTGCTGTGGTCCTTCTTCAGATGGAACATGCAAAAGTTACCTTAAAGGGGGATAATGTAAATAATGGGACAGAATGGTGGAAAATGCATTTCTAACATTCATTTTTTAACCTGATGATTTGCAAGAACAAAGCAAAATCTTTGGCCAGGCTAAATGCATAGTTTTGTACTATGGGCTTGTTACAAAAGTATCTCTTCTACATTAATATATATTTCAGGAGGTAGGGTATGGCAGAGTCAAAGGAGCCATGGGCTCCTTTATTGTCCTCTGTAATTAGCATTTGGGATTACTTTTATTCATCTAATGCTAAATAAATTTCCAGGCAGAGGGCATGTTTTCTATTTATCACTTTTGCTGTTGAACCATTGTTGGGATATATTTTCTCAGGTTGCTTAGTTTTGCACTTCCATGTGCACCATTCACTTCTCCTGACATCTGAAAAAAAAATGTATTAATTTCTCTCTTTTTAGTATTTTCCCCAGTTTTATCTGTTTTGTCTGTACCCGATTGCTGGCCTTATGGCTATAATCAAGGTTTTATTTGATTAAAACAAATGCTAAAGATGCTTGAGGTGCTTGATAAAAGTAAAAAAACTGAAGCAGAGATGAGAACAATACCAAAACCATTCAGGATTCTTGGAGGTGAACTTTGATTTTATGTATCAAGTTGCCTGATATCTAAAACTTTAGAACTTCCTACTAAGGGAACAGAACCTGTCCTTGTTCCCTCTCATTGTTCCCTCTTTCAATCTATTTGTATATTTATGTGTGTAAAAACCTCAACTGTCATCTAGTCTAGCTCCACTGAAGATTTATTTCTCCCTTCCTGTTCATTGTTGGTGGTAGTGTCTGAAAAATTCTTATGAATTTCTTCGCAGCTTTTTTTCATTCATTTTAAGGGGAAAAGATCTACTTAGATAGTTTCTTTTTTTCATTGCAAAGGAGGGCTTTTTTCTTTATGTGTGAGATTCACATGAGTACAGGATGCTAGTATTTAGAGTACCTACCATGAGGCAGCTGAGGGACAGGCAACATATGAGTGATCAGTGCTCTATTGCAGTTCAACTATCTGCAGCCTCCCTGTTTTCCTACACTTTAATTAAATCCCAGGGGAAGAAATCATGTGGAAATACCTCCCATGAGGGGGGAGGTTCAGATCAAAAAAGAAAGACATCAAAAGAGCCTGGAAAAACGATAGAGGGGGCTATAATTGGGAAATAAGCCCCAATACTTTTAGGGGACTGTACAAAAAAATAGAAAGCTTACAATATATTTCCTCATGGTAACATTATCCACCTGCATCCAGCCAGCCAAAAACTATTTGCCATAAATTAGCTGTTCCCCATTGACAACTCCTCTCCTGCCATAATAATAACATCACACAAAATGATAGTATTTATTTACTCTGTACATTAAGTAATTAAGGAAAGAGATGAGAGGTGTATGTATATATTTATTTATAAAACTTATATGGCCATCTATATGATATATTGATCCTAGGCAGCTCACAAGTACCAATAAAATGAGAATAAAAACCAAACCACCCTTCCCAGCAGACGCCAGACCAACCAGACTATTAGATTATTAGAGGTATTCCCAGCTTCACTATTCCACACACACATCCCACGAAACATCACCAGCTGCTGAAAAAACATCCCACCAATCCCTTTTTAATGTGGGTGGGTGATGAGTTTTGACTGACGGCTACATGGGAGGATTTGGACATGGATTTAGCAATATTCCAGAATAATGCTAAACCGGTGGTATCAGCTGATAGTTGATCTCTTTTAAGACATGACTCCTTAGAAATAGTGCTAAACCATGTTCAAAATTAGTTGGAACTTCGGGTGACAAGCATGAGAAAAATTGTCTCAGGAAGCCGCCAACCCTTTCTCTCTCTGTGTTTCTCTCTCTTTGCCTCTCTCTCTCTCTCTTTGTCTCTCTGTCTCTCTGTCTCCCTCCTTCCCTCCCTCCCTCCCTCCTTCCTTTCCTCCGTCTCTCTCTCTCTCTCTCTCTCTCTCTCTCTCTCTCTCTCTCTCTCTCCATTGTGCAGCCCCTTGGCCTTCCATGCTGGCCTGTGTCATGTGCTATTCAGGCTGATACAGATCTGAAACGTATCCCAAGGCAGATTTTTTTCACAAAGCAGTTTGGCTCTGGTTGGAAGTTAGTGCTACTTAAAGAGAAAACTTCAACTTTAATAGGGTTAAGGATCATTTTAAAATGTATTAGGAATAGATTGGGAATAGAAAAAGGAACATTGGTCTGAGAGTCTCCTTGGTCTCTCAGCTCCTGCTTGATAAGCAGGTGGTAGCTTTGGCTAGAAAGGCCTTTTCTCAGCTTCATCTGGAAAACCAATTGCAATTTTTCCTAGATCAGGGGCACTTCCAACGGTCACTCATGTCCTAGTCACCTCATGGTTTGACTACTGTGATGTCCTGTGTGCTTGAAGACTACCCAGGAGCTTATGCTGGTTCAGAATGCAGCACCATAGACAGTGATGGGCAATTCTCCATATGTAACATCTCTGTTCTACAAGCGGCACTTGAAGTGCAGA
The DNA here is from genome assembly GCA_012654045.1 of Ptyas mucosa. Taxonomy (NCBI): domain Eukaryota; kingdom Metazoa; phylum Chordata; class Lepidosauria; order Squamata; family Colubridae; genus Ptyas; species Ptyas mucosa. Next base: position 2,162,118 of record WNWU01000032.1, read on the forward strand.
TTGTCACCTATAAAGCAAAGGGCCTACCTACTTGAGGGACTGCTTGTCTCTCATAGAATCTGCCAAGATAGTTTGATTTGGCAGGTTTGGTTGTGACCAGTTTCCATCAATTAAACAATGCTATCTATTGGGCCCTGAAAGTACATCTTCTCTGTAGCAGCACCTGTCCTCTGGAATGAAGTTCTCCCCCACCAAGATTTGAATGGACCCACACCCTGCTAGTATTTCAAAGGCCCCTGAAGAAGTGGGTTTTTTCAACACCTTTGCTAATGATGATTGATGCCCATCTTCCTTTTCCCCATTCCCTTCCAGGTTTGTTTACAATCCCTGGTCCCGTGTTTTGCGTTGGTTTTGTGTCTTTGTATTGTTTCTTGTTTTTAAATGTTTTTAACAATTTGTAAACTGCCCAGAGTTGCTAGGAATCTGATAGCATTTATTTATATTATTTCCTATGGAAAGCTGAAAGCTGAAAGGTAACTTTTGAAGGAGTATTATTAAGCAAAGTCTTACCTTCCTACCCTTGCTATTTAGAAACAATTTATAACAGTAAATAGAATAACTTTATTGTCACCTTGAATGTACACTAATCGGCATACATTAATATGAAATTTCATTGCATACAGCTCTCAAAAGGTCACCACCTCCAATATACAGTACATAAGCATGATGAAAGAAAGAAAGAAAGAAAGAAAGAAAGAAAGAAAGAAAGAAAGAA
>WNWU01000032.1:2167386-2181868 GCA_012654045.1 Ptyas mucosa
AATAGAATAGAATAGAATAGAATAGAATAGAATAGAATAGAATAGAACAGAACTGAATTGAATTATTTATTGGCCAAGTATGATTGGACACACAAGAAATTTGTCTTTGGTGCATAAACTCTCAGTGTACATAAAAATACATTAATCGAGAATCATAAGATACAACACTGAGCGATAGTCATAGGATACTAAATAAGCAATCAAATCATACTAGGAAACCAATATATATTGGAATTGTTATATCAAAAGATTTTATTCACTAGCTGTGACATCTGGATGTGGTTTGTAGAAGTGTTTTCTTTTAACACAACACAAATTATTGCCTTGTAAAGCAGCTTGGTCTGGAATTTACCAAGAAAGGGTAACAATGAAGGGGCATTGCAATAAATGACAGAGTGGAACCTAAAGATTGTGTAGGCTACTCCTTTTGCTTGGTTTCAAGACAGGCAATTACATTTTATACAAGAAGGTTATCAGATCAAGTGGCAAGTAAGGAGAGCACAGAATCAGTGTCTGGGTAGCAGACTTAAAACAACAATGTATGTATCAAGCAAAATTTCAAATCTGAAGGTAGCAACTCTAATGTGAATTTCCTTCCAATTCTTTGGCCCTTTTCTTCCACAGAATTGTTGGGATTGATCTGGACACCAGCGGACTTTTTGAAACTTCTTTACAGTTCTATTCTGTCCCTACTAAGAGAAAATCCTACACCTTGAAAAAATTGTGAGAAATCACCCAGCCAAATTCACTGCCCATAAATTGGGTGGGAAATTCCAAAAGGTCCTTTGCACTCATTTTAAAACTGATTCACTATAGAATGAACATTATCATATTATTTTAATAGCATTTAAATTAAAGAAAGTTTATTGTTTTGTCCTATCCTTTGTGGACTTTTTGAACTATACCTGTCATATCATTTTATATTAAATTTATTCTATTTATATAATATATATTTATACATATATTTATGTTCATATGCATGTTGTGTGTGTGTGTGTTTTAATCAGAGGATAAAAACTAACAAAACCAAAAGAAGAAAGAAAACTAGGAAGAAAAAAGAAGAGAAAAGTTAATGTTTCCACATATCAATGAACCTTAAATTGTTCATCAAACTTAAAAAAAAAACTTTTACTAATTTACCTTTAGTAAAATTAATATTTTTCTCAGATATTTTCTCCACTTACGGGAAGACCAGTCCCACTATTAAGCACTAATTTTCATGAGAAAACTCCATCAATCCCTCATAAATTCATAAAACATTCCTTTACCTTCATTTTGGGGCATAAATTCCCAACACCATAGTCTTAACCCCATGAAAATTAACTTTTAGTAGTACCTTTTAATTTAATCTCAAACAAGAAGGTTATTCCATGTAAATAATGATGTAAATATTATATATATGAATATTGCCACTACAAAACCGGAAATGTAGAACTGCATTGTAATTTTGTAACAATAAAAGCATTAAAAAAAAAGAAAATTAACTTTTATTCCAACAAATATGCCATGTTCATCAGTCTATACAAGGTCTTGTTTTAGTGGAGGTTAATATACAAAATAAGGGATGCAATGGCTCAGTGACTAAGATGCTGAGCTTGTCAATCGAAAGGTCTGCAGTTCAGCAATTCGAATCCTTAGTGCCGCATAATGGGGTGAGCTCCTGTTATTTGTCCCAGCTTCTGCCAACCTAGCAGTTCGAAAGCATGTAAAAAATGCAAGTAGAAAAATAGGAACCACCTTTGATGGGAAGGTAACAGCATTCTGTATACCTTTGGCATTTACTTATGCCGGCCACATGACCACGGAGACATCTTTGGACAGCGCTGGCTCTTCAGCTTTGAAATGGAGATGAGCACCACCCCCTAGAGTCAGGAACGACTAGCACATAGGTGCAAGGGGAACCTTTACCTTTACCTCTAATATTTCCATTTCCATTCCATTTAATAATTCCATTTCTCTTTTTAATATCTGCTGAAATACGTTCTTCACCAGAGGGGTTTGTTTGTTTTTGGCTAGGATTTTCCTGCAAGTGTCTAGGTTTTTTTCCCCCCAGATCAACCGGGTGTTGATTTCTTGGTTGCAGCAGGAATTGACTAATCAACTTGTCACCTGAGCCTGATATCATGATCAGAAATAGACTGGCCCAAAGTCACCCAGCTGGTTTTTGTTCCTAGGGTGAGACTAGAACTCCCAGTCCACTACAACAGGAACTGAAAAAAGGCAATACTGAATTAGGTGCTAAAGGCAATGACTTTTCTAAATGTACAGTATGTCCTGATTATGGATTATAAATGTTTGATATGGAATAGAAATGGAGAAATTCTCTGAAAAGGAAAAAAAATCATTATCTCAAAAAAAATTACAACAAGCACCATCTTCTTGAAACCTTCAGTGATGCAATACCACATTTACATTTTACCTTCAAGAAGAAAAGGACAATTCTTTAAATTAGTCCAAATGACATTTTGGTTCTGTTTCTAAAACTCATGCACAGTACTTAACTAACATTCATACTTCCTTTCTAATGTATAAATGGAGGGACTCATATTCTTTTGAGTTTTAAAGATTACCTGACAGTGGTTGAAATGTATCCGGTCCTATCATGTTATGCCTCATAATCTCCAGCAAGTGAAACCTCTGTTTTGCTTCCATTTCAGCTAATTTCTTGGAAGAAATCTTTCTACAGTTTCCAAACTGCAGATGTTACTGGGCTTTCTGTCTGTCCAATGAGGCATCCCTTTCTTTGTGCTGAATGTCTGGCTCAAGTTAAACTGTTCCTATTGATGTATGTTTAGGTGGCTGGAACTTGTTTTTACTAGTCAGTATATTAGATGGTTCCCGGGAATATTATCAGGCTTATGTCTTTATTCACCTATTAAGAAAGTGATGCAAGACTAACCTGTGCTAATGAAGCCAAGAAACAGCTTTGCATACCTTGAATAATAAGAGTTGACTGAGGTTTTCATGAAACTTGATCATGCCTTTGGATTTTTATTGCTTGAGCCAATTAACTCCTTGATTAGCAATGAAGGAACAAAGTACATTTCTTAGCAGCAGGTTAGATGCACACTCATACCCCCAAAGAGGAAGAGGAGAATGATCATCTTAGGAAGCAGAATTTGAGAATGAAAATACAAATCTAGTTTCCCAATTTCTAAAGAAAATGAATTTCAGAATATTGGAAAATCATAAGAGCAAGATACAAAAGATAATCTTTGAACTGAGAATGGAATTTGAGGTCTGTCTATTATTTTGCTCTGTTTACTAAGCCTCCAAGATCAGGTAATGGTCTTTGATGGAATCAGCATGCTAATTCTGAAAGACAGCTTGTCTTTCCAACTGTTCATTCATGCATTAAGCTAGGACATACCCCTGCAATCATTCTATATTACCCAAACCATAATCACATTGATACACATCCTACGAGCTCAGCTGTCTAATAATGAGTACAGATGTATATGATAAGGAATTTCTAATTATGAGAGCTGCTGTATTCCCTGTGATGTTCATTGTTCCAGCAGCCTTTCTAACAAGGAACAAGTATATTTATACATCAAACATGGAATAAATATTTATTTTATAAGTAAAGCAAAGAGATTCAGCTTCAAAAATCTTCCTGGAAACAGGAGAGAAAGGGGAAGGTAGGAAGAAAATAGATGGAAATAGCAGTGAGGGTTATCAAAAACTGAGAACAAGTAGGGCAAAGTCTTTAACTATTAGCCTGTGTAATTTCCACCTCATATTTACAGGCAGTGTATAGGGCTTTTAAGCATTTCTACGAAATTCTATTAAACATCATTGGTTTTGTAATAGTTTGATGAGATATGGAAGTCATAATTGATGCTGTAGTTCAGGGGTGGGGAACGATGACCCCTTTATGACCTGTGGACTTTGACTCCCAGAATTCCTGAGCCAGCTGGCTCAGGAATTCTGGGAGTCGAAGTCCACAGGTCGTAAAGGGGCCATTGTTCCCCATGCCTGCTGTACTTGATGCTGACTGTTGCTTCTTATAGTAGGTGGGTTCATGTCCTATGCATGCTAGTGAAATTGTACAGGTTGATTGGCATTTACTAAGAAATGGCATACAACAGCACCTGGAGAAAAGAAATGTTCTCTATGGAGAATTTCTATATAATTCTTTATTGTACACTATTACCATTTCTTGCTACACCTCTCCTCAAATGGCGCTCCATAAAGTTCATTACACTGTTATACAATAATAGAAGACATTTTAGTCCTCAGAATACCCTTTACTCCAAGGTGCTTTTTCCTTGATTGTACAATTTAAAGTATCAAATAATTGTAGTCTTCTTGCACTGGGAAATCTCACTAACTGTCTGCTGGGCTGAACCCACTTCCATTATCACTTTCAAGGTCAGTAAACTGGCCTTGAAATGTAAAAACAGAGGCAAAGAAGCCAAAGGGTTGAAAGTTTAACAATGTTTTTCTCTGTAGCTTCTTAAAAGTAATTTTGTTCCCATTGGTGATAGCTTTGAAGAAAAGCAGACCTTCTTCTAATTCCAAAGACCCTAATAAAATGGGTAATAATGGAAACATCCACCATCCATTTAAAGTGGAATATCACAAACTTGTTATTCTGTAACATGACTACTCTGTCTAAAAGAGCAAGCTAGTTCCCAAACATGTTTAATCTTGCATCCATTTTAATCTCTTAATTCTCCACAAGCCCAAGTGAGAAATTGAGGCACATCCTGAGCAACAAGCTGTTTTTACAGAGTATTGCTCCTTCTAATTATGTATTTATTTCTTTATTAATTACTGCTATAATTTCCTCTGACATTTAACATTTAACATAACCACATGTTAGTTTTATACTTTAGCTAGTAATTTATCTTATCATTATGTGCATGACAAAGACATGGCAAATACAAATGCATGTGGGCGTTATCAGGTTTAACTACTGCTCTCAAAAATAATACTTTTTAAAATGCAGTAGAATGTGCAATCAAACTGAATGTCATTACAGCTTTATATAAACTTAATTTTTCACACACAGATGCAAATATATCACCTGCCATTCCCTGAAATTTGTGATTAAATAACAAAATGTCTAAAACTGCAAGAAAGGAAAGGAAAGGAAAGGAAAGGAAAGGAAAGGAAAGGAAAGGAGATGAATTTATATTCTTCACTACTACTTTTCAGTTATTGAAACTAGCTTGGCTAATTTCTATTACATAATTACTAACTGGCTATTGCAAATCTGACTATTGCAATTTCAGTAATATGCTGAAATGTAAGATGTGTTACAAGCAACAATTGCATCAAGTTTTACTGATTTATATGTGAAGAAATTTGCTTGATATTCAGACATGTTGTGAACAGTTGGGGTAATTCCAGCTATCAGAAAATTTAGGATATTTGCTATTTCGAGGAAGGCACATGTAGACTGAAAGAATTTTGGGAAACTAATATTGTGTGTGGCAAATATGGCACAACTAATATACTCTATGCACAAAAATGGAAGAAAGAAAAATTCACAGCAGAAGATTGGGTTAGAAAATTGATGGAACTTAGCTGAAATGGCAAAACTGATCCGTTTGGTCAGGGAACAAACCAAACGGGTGGGTTTGTTCAGTGGTGTGAATCAGTGGTGTGAATCAGTGGGTTGCCCCTGATTCACACCGGTTCTATAGAACCAGTAGTAAAACCAGCAGGAGGCTCCACCCACTGACCCTGACATCATAAAAATGCTTCTCTGCATGCTCAGAAGCTTCTGTACTTGCACAGAACAGCGCACACGCGAGCAAAGCAAGCACACACGTGCGGCCCCATTGTAAACCGGTAGTAAAGGTAAGTAGAACCCACCTCTGGAACAAACAATCAAAGACTGGAAACTAAGTGGTGTTTTCTTTTAAAAAAGGAAAAACTGAACTGCTGATTTATGGAATGAGGGATTAAAAAGAGTTAAAGAGGGAGGGAAGTCTAAGATGGCAATTATGTGATGGAAAGAAGATAGAAGTCAACATTCTGTTTTCTTTTTTTTCACTTCTTTTTTCTTATTTCCTTTTTCTTATTTTTTTCCCATTTTTATACTTTTATTGTATTGTAAAATTCTAAGAAAAATACTTTAAAAAAGAGAGTCCTTGTGCAATGCAATAGGAATTTTTCCCTTATAAATAAAAGACAACTTTTAAAATTTTCAAAAGGCAGCTTCAGTTTCCGGAAACCAATTCAATCACATTTCAGGTAGCAGTTTTTCAGAGGACCATATCTTTTTTGTCATACAACATGATTGAGTTCAAAGGTCTAATAAAGACTTAAATGGTCATTTGGGAAAAGTAATTGCAAATAAAACTAGAAAAATCGGTTGCTGAAAAGGAAACACGAACCCCTGAGGAATGCAATTTACCTACAAAGCTGAATGTACATGCAATTAAAACCTTTTCTAGTAAACACTGCTTGGCCCTGATGTCCTTGCATACTCAGCTCCTAAGGCACTGGGAATATTGGATAAGATCTTTCCTGAGATTTAACCGACAATTATTACAAAAAGAAAAAAGAAAATTGGACAATATACTGTACTAGGAATGTTGACTAGGTAGAAATTTAAGAGTTTCATGTTTTAATTCAGGGATGCCCAACCTAGGCAAATTTAAGACTTGTGGACTTCAACTCCCAGTCCAATCCATGGACGTCAACTCAGCCTAGCTGGTTGGAGAATTCTGGGAATTGAAATCCACAAGTCTTAAAGTTGTCAAGATTGGAACATCCCAGCTTTAAGGAACGCTAGAATATTTTTCTAAAAATGTAGCAGACACTTACCGTCTGCCAGACTCATCAGAAAATCCTTTCAAAAAGCTGTCTTTCATTCTTCTTACACTGGGAACATAGTAAATTTTAAGAAACAAAGTTAACATATGTTTTGGCATGTCCATTTGTAATTCCTTCCTGGTTAGATATTATTACTGTGGCAAAGTAGTTTGTTGGAGTGTAGTTAAGAGATCAAGATGTTAACATTTCATTGAAGGTCTAAAACCTGGAAACTTTTAGTCTGTTAAGGTCTGGTGGATATGCTGAACTTGGACTTTGCAAAATAGCCGATTATGTACTCATGAAAAATGCTTATGTCTCAAAATAAAAATTCACTTAATATTTTTTAACCCTGAGCATTTGAATTAGGTTTGTACCAAAGAGATGCAAGACTCAACAATATCATTTTTGTGTGCTGCTCAAAGCTAGAGTATAGCAATTTACAAATATTAGCAATAAATATTTAAATGTAATAATTCTATATGGTCTAGGGTCAAAATAATGGTAAAATTAAGTTAAGTTATATTATTTTAAAAACCTGGGGTTTTTTTTCTTTTTTTTTAAAATGTAGATATTTAGGTTTAGTTGGGGCTGCTTACCTTTTCTTAGTTGTTTAATTGTTACTTTTTAAAGATGTTCTCTTTTGCTTTCCAGAAGGTTTTGTCTTTGTCTTTTTTCTTTCTTTCTTTTTTTAATTTGATTTATATGCCGCCCTTCTCTGGAGACTCAGGGTGGCTTACAATGCGTTAAGCAATAGCCTTCATACTTTTGTATATTTATACAGTCAGTTTATTGCCCCCACAATCTGGGTCCTCATTTTACCTACCTTAGAAAGGATGGAAGACTGAGTCAACCTTGAGCCTGGTGAGATTAGAACTTGCAGTAATTGCAGGCAGCTGAATGTTAATCACAGTGCCTTAGTCTACTGCGCCACTCAGTATCTGGTTTAGTAGAGGCTTTTTAATTATTTTTTCACTATATAACTATATAACTTTTTATATATAGTAGATTGCAATCTTTTATACAATAGTAATAAAATCCTGTGGCACACACACACACATATACACACACACATACAAGTAACTATGATAAGTAAAACAATTTTAAGAGTTAATAATATTTTTAATTTAAAAACACATTTACAAAATTAAAATGCTGGTTTATCATTTACATTTTAAAATAAGTCAACACACACAAAAGCAAATGAAATACAAAATGGCTGTCATGATAAAATTTCCCACTTGTAAAATTACTGCCTTAGTGGGCATAGCTAACATCAAACGCCCATTTGCCAGAAGACAAACTCAGGAGAATGTTCCCCATCATTACCGTGAAATTCCTTATCCATGTCCAGCTACCTTTGATCCTTTTTAAGCCCTTTGGCAAGTGGTACATTTCTCAAAAAAGCCATGGATTATAGCCACATTTCTTTCAGCGATTAAAAATAAAAGCAAAAAGCCACTTAGGATAAGTTGCCAATTGATCTTCAAGGGAGATGACAATAGGCACCTTAGTGTCCCAGAGCACTTTTGGAGGGATTCTGTCACTACCCCATGCTTTAGACATGGAGCACAAGTATAGCTTTATTTCTTCTTCTTTTCAAAAGAAAATAGCATTCGCAATCCAGATTATTGCATTAACATCCTTGTCTCCTTTAAAAAGTTAATTGTTCATGTGTGCTTTCCAAAATGTTCTTTCCAGATTCCTATCAGATTCTGCTTTCCTTTTTGGCTTTAATAGTATCTCAGCATCAATTGTTCCAAGCACTCTCACTGTTTCCATGCTTGTCAAAGCAAACTACTTTCCAAAGAGGGATTTTCATTGCCTGTTTTATCAGTACAGGTGGCCAGTCTTATTTGGGAGGGGTTGGCAGGGTTGTTCCAGCATAGGGCCATAGATAATGAAATTGTGAATAAGAAAACTTTGCATCTATAGAATTGGTGGAATTAGGCATCAGAACTTATGGTTGCTCTGTTCTTCCTTCCACAGGTTTGTTTTTCCTCTTTCTCCTATAGTATTTTCTTCCCAATGTATCTCTTCTTATGTGATGATGGCAGATCTCACTGGGTTAGCCTGATTGTGGGGCTTCACATGGCTTCTTGCAGCTGCTGGGCTTCTGTTTCTTTAGAGTAACTTCTCAACTGATATCTATGAAGATTCTCAGTCATCCAGGTCATGGTTGCCCCAAAGGTGCTTTTTCAAGAGGCAATTTTCTGGTTTTTCTTTTAAGATGTTTCGCTTCTCATTCAAGAAGCTGCTCAACTGATGGTTGAGAGAATTGCACTGCACTATACTGCACTCATAGTTCATTCTAACCTGTCTTCTCTGAATGGCTCTTAATAATATTAGCAGGGGGCCCTCCCGATCATTCTGCTAGAAAGTAGTAGCCGAGCACTTGATCATCTGGCCATGCTTTGCATATGCTCAGATGTCGTTTCTGATTACCAAGAGTGATGTTCTTATCTCCTGATACTACTTTAAACCCATTAACAATGACAGTTCACACATTAAATGCAAACCACCAAGTGATGAGAGATCTGAATGACAGAAATAAATGTAAGAGCCAATTCCTTGATAGGCTTCTCACTTTTGAGGACAACATTTATTCCGCCAAAGCACAAAGAAAAACCACCTGCTTTTGAAAATGAAAATATAAAGATATGAGTAATCTCTTCCATGATGACTGAAATCCAAATTCTCCTGAAATCTTTTAAGTTATCTAGCTCTGGTCCAGTGGTGAGTTGCCCCCGGTTCGGACTGGTTGGCAAGAACTGGTAGTAAAACCGTCCAGAGGCCCCGCCCACCACCCTGGATGTCATCATTGGCGATCTGCGCATTGGCAGAAGCATGCACGATCCCACTGGGAACCGGTAGTAAAGGTAAGTAGAACCCACCCCTGCTCTGGTCAGGTTAGCCATCTGTCTTTTGGAGAATGAAACAAAATACTGCCACCTTGTTAGCTACTCCTGATGAGTTTTTCAGCAGCACTTTGAGAATTTTCAAAGATCCATATTTATTTTAGACTGTAAGTAGATACCTTGTTTTAGGATTGAGCTTTGCAAGAAACCGATTGTGCTTGGAGATTCCAGAGCACCTAAAAGCCAAGCAACTTTTCAAAGCACTTGGCAAAAATTTATATAATAAGTTGTCATTCAGAATCAAAAAGAATTGGGTTCTTTCTACACATTATTAAACTTGATACATATATTCAAGACAGAAATAGTTTCTATGTCACAGAACATTAGAAGAACTATGGCTATAAAGTTAAATTTTGGCTGCTTGATATTGTAGACTATTGTGATTGATCTAGTTCACTGGACATTGGTGCTAATGATCCTGTACTTTCTTTTTAAAAAATGCAAGTTAAAACAAGCCACATGGTTAAATAAAAAGTGTTTTTCTGGATTAAATTTGTTCTATGCTGGGAATTTCTATTGAATTTAGTGATGCAGAATCTCATCACTTCACAAAGAATACTATTCTTTATTCAAATGATTTAAATTAAAATGACCAAAATATTTTTATCCAAATCCAGGATTATGTGATTTCTTTCCGATTATAAGCCCTACATATAATTCTCACTTTTAATGGTATCCCTTTCTAAACTAGGCATGCATTTTTAGACTACTGGAATTAAAAACTGAATATTGTATCTATTGAAAGTTAGAACTTCTTTTTACGGACTATGGAAACAAATATAGGCACATTACTACTTTAACATTCTGTATTAGCCACAAATATTTGAGCAATTAGACACTGAGACTGCATTCCTTAAAGCACAAACCTACACACAATGTAAAAGTAGTGACAGTGCACTATTTTCTTTCTTTCTTTCTTTATTACTCGCATTTCTATGCCGCCCAACTCCCTAGGGACTCTTATATAGCTCCAATTATTTAGATCGATTATAAAGTTTATTTTGAAGCAATAAAGCACTGAAATGCCTTCCACCACAAAGAAGATTAATTTGTTTCAACTACATACTCTTATTTTATTGCAGTTAAGTCAGTAATTGTCCACAGGCTGGACCTTAACAATGATTTACAAAGTATGCTGAACAAATTTCAATAGTAATTTTGATTTACAAAAACTACTATTTCTACTCCTCCTATCAAAATCCATTGCCCAAACTGAAATGCAATGAAATTGTTTTATGTGAACTTTTGTTCACTAAAAAAACAAATGCTTGTACTCATAGAGACATCGCTGCAAAATATCGTATGTTTTGTAGCTTTAAACTTTATGCATTAAAGTTATCACATAAGCAGTTTTGAATGAGAGAACCTAGTAACCATTTGGTAGTGCTTCTAAAGATGCAGTGGAGAATAAATGGCTAATTACCTTACTTCTTCACTTGCCCCAAAGGATATTTTCAAAGACAGTTTACTAAGATCTCAGGGGCCCTTTTAATAAGGAATACAGTGGATACCTTTGGGCCCAGCACACTGATTTATAGCCTGAGTGTGCCAGATGCCAAAAATATAGATGTCTGGTTCTAAACATAATTTTATTTGCAATTAATACTGGGTCAATAATCAAACTATACAATTTGCATTTCTCGCTTACAAGAAATATTCATCCAAGCGGATGACTTGTCAACGTGTATATGTGTGTGCGCGTGTATTACGATTGTATCCTTTTAATAATTTTTTAAAATAAATCCCTAGAACATATAAAAAATAAAATATATAATATATAAAAAAGAATGGTTATGATGAAATCAATATTTCAGGAAATTTTTTTTAAAAATCCAAATACCTAGCATAGTTTTCTTTCTTGTTCATTAAGTGACAGTTTATACAACCAATTAAGTTAGCGATATAATTAAATGCTTATCATCTAACCTTCTAGCACAATTCCTCTCACTTTTTTTCTACAGTATCTCAGGCAGGCTCACCTGTCACACCTAAGAGAAAACAGCAGGAAAGGTGAAATAACTAATGATTGGCATTAGGAGGGAGCGAATGACTCTCCCTAACCCACCCCACACACACACACACACGCACACCCCTTCTGTTGTCATCAGTAGCAGATCATCTCTTCTGCTATTTTTGGTCAATGACCCTGCCCCTACCTATTTCACAGCTAAGAATTTAACGACTCTTCTCTCACTTCTATTCTGGATGAAAAGTAACTTATCCTCCTTAAACCAATGGAATCCTCACATAGCCACAAAACGTATATAATCATGCAATGCCACTTATTTTTAGGACAAGTAGACCATCTGATATAGTACCCTAGGCATGGATCTATTCGGAAGATCCCTTTCCTCGGGTTACTGAGAAAAATTCACTGACATGAATTATTAGTTGGAAAAAAGCATATAAGCCAATCAGCCCTACCTCTTGCACAGTGTAGGAAGCCAGATCAAAGTGTACCCAACAGATAGCTGTCCAACTTCTGCTTGACCACAAATGGGAACCCATAACCAGCAAAGGATGACCATTACTTCCTTAAGTAATTAGTTTCATTACTGAAGTATTCTTCTTGTGTGAAATGTTTTGCTAATCTTCAGATAGAATCTGCCTATAATTTAGAACCATTATTTCATATTTGACATTCCAAGAGATTGAATTGGAAGTAACTTTATTCTAAGTGATAACTGTTTAAAAACTTTAAGAATGCCATCATACTTTTTAAATCTAGTTTCTTAGTTTCTTATCTCTTGATTATCTTTGTCCCATTTGGTTGATCTTGCTTCAGTTTCCCTGAACCTTTATTATGGTCTGACTAGCGCAGAAAAGAGCCTGTTATTGCTTCTCATGATCTAGAAGCTCATAGATTTGGAAATATTGTACTATTCATGAATGCAATATCTTACTTCATGATTTGTTGACAAGTTTCTTTGTTCTTGAGAAACAGTCTCAAATGAAGCCAGTTGACTCTATATCCTGGTATTAGATTTGCCATAAGCACCTAGTTGGTCTTGGTGGATACTATGAAATCTTGATCTGATACAGTAGGCTTATATATTATACAAATATGTGAAGAACATAATCCAATTTTCATGTATCTTAATATTTTCCACAAACTTCATAAATTCTATGCGATAATTAATATGAATATTTAAATATAAACTATGAATGCATAATCTTCATCTAAGATATTTTTAATAAAAATTTAAGTGATGGTTCATTTAATATCTTAATTTAGCACAGAATGTCTTATTGATTTAAATGTATATACCGTAGTCTACTTAATATATGCAAGTATGAATAAACCAATATTACTGAACACACAGAGACCCAGAAACGTGCACATGAGTGCATACACACACACACACACACACCTCTCAAGGGAATTTAACCTATATTGTTAATTTGATGGAGTGCTAATAGGTCTCCTAGGTGTCACTGATTTTTCATAGCAGTTGTAATTTAAATGCTTATTTCTTGTTGGATCAACAAAAAGAATAGGTTCATCTTATAAAAATATGGAAAGATCCTTTGAATAGTCTTGTAGGTCCTTAGAAATATTCCGTATGGAAATATTCCCTTCTTCAGATTCTTAAGTAATTCTATACGTCGCTTTCCTAAATAATATATCACGTAAAGCTATCCATTATTTTTAAATGATGGTCCAGACAAACATTTTGTTCTCAGCTGAGAAATAGGCCACAATAGAGTTTTTATCACACTTAACTTCAGTGTTCTTTGCTCAATTCAGCATAGACTAGTGGATAAGAGTGACTAAGTGAGAAACAGCCTGAAGGGGAAATGGATCCAAATTCAATGATACAAACTTCAGAATATAACTAGTTTAAGCTGCCACGTTTCATTTTGTCTTTCCCATCTAAGCATCATTAATCAGAGAACAACCATTATTTTTGACCTTTTGTGGTTCAGGGTGCAAGGTTAGAAGATTTGCTCTAATAATTACCAATCAGTCTGACAAAGTAACCTTAATTAGTGGGGCTTTTTTAATATTGCAGATAGGAAAGGAGCTTAAGTGAGAATACATGTTATTATGATTTAACACCTTGTTCACATCTCACATATATTCTTTTTCTTCTTCTGACACCAATGTAATTAGAGAACCAAGATACAACAGATTTTGATGTTATCAATACCTCCTCAATTCTCTGTATTTCCAACAGGAAGAGAAGAGTTTCTAGTCTACTTTTGCCATTAATTTTGTTTCTTCTTTTTAATCTGTTAAAGATTTAACATTATTAAAATTGGAAAGTATGTTGTTGTTTTAGGAAAAAGAAGGAGGAAGAAGGAGAGAGAAAGAATAAACAGCTTCAGCAAAATTTATATGCACTAAAACTTAAGTTAGTGTCTTAATAAAGGAACTCAGTTAAGGAACTTGCCCAAGCTCCTACAGGGAAAAAGTCCATATAAGGTCAGAAAGAAGACCTTGATACACATTTTTATCAGTTATATCTGAAGAAATACATAGAGCAAACTTTCCAAAGATAGCCATCAGTAGCTGGGCAGAATCGTGTGGGAAAGGATGGTGTTTTGATTTCTTTTCTCTAATCCTTTCAACCTTATTATTGGTTTCCAAAAATGTTCCCATATCTGGGAGCAACAAGCAGAAAAGAATACTTAAATACTACATTTAGGATCCAAAGAATGCAAGATAGTGGACATGGATATTTCCTTCACCAACATCATTTTTACCTCATGAGACTTTTGTGAGTTAAATAAATTGAAATAAAGTTCCTTCCTTCCTTCCTTCCTTCCTTCCTTCCTTCCTTCCTTCCTTC
>WNWU01000032.1:2184021-2221891 GCA_012654045.1 Ptyas mucosa
ATTCTATTCTATTCTATTCTATTCTATTCTATTCTATTCTATTCTATTCTATTCTATTCTATTCTATTCTATTCTATTCTTAAGACTATCGGTCATTAAGGCCACATACAAGATGAAGAACCACCCAGATCAAACTATGTTGCACTTGTTTTGGCGCATGTTGGAGCATGGAAAATGAAACTAAGGATTTGAGGGGTAGGCTGAGAAATTAATTATGTAAAATCTGTTTATAACTATAGCAGGCTGTTACTGAATATGACCATATAGTTTGCATGCAAAGCAGCAGTAAACTTGAAATTCACAATGTAAACAATTCAGAATAGATTTTGCCATTTCAGGCTCAGCCAGATGTTGCTGGATTCTGGTTCAGGCCAGTCAATGGTGAGGATATGATGAGATCTCAATATTTGAGACCATCAGGCTGGGGAAGACTGCCTTGTATAACTGCAAATCTAAGTGTTTAACAAAACCAAAATATTAAGAAGATCATTTACCAATACCTAGCCTGGAGAATAATTTCTGGATCTTGCAACTTGGTGTAGTGATTGTGATGTTCACATTGAGTTTATGCACATAATTCAGGATTCATCATCACACATTGACTGGCAGATGTACAGGGGAAATTTACATGCACAGCATGAAGGCAGCCATTGCTCCCTAGTTTGAGAGTGATTATTGATTCTGGAGTCTGAATATAGCTGAGAAGACTAATAGCAGTTGAACCCTTCCTGCAGGCTTAAAATGGGAAAATCCAAATCTGATGGCCACAAATTTACATAAGTATGGGTAATCAATTATATTTAAAATATATAAATTACATTTAAAAATTTAAAAAATGTCATATTGAGATGGGAAGATAGCAGAATAAAATATAACCCAGTTAATATATTAGCTGCAAAGATATAATCTACTACACAAGTATACATTTGATTTCAAATAGACAACTTTGTTACATATAATTGAGAGTAGAGATATTCAGAACAAAAGTTCCAAGTACATCTGAAATTGTCTATTCACTTACATCTTTATTTAAACAACTTTCCCATCGTAATAGATTTGTTACGCCAACACTATCAAGGACTCTTTATCCAAATAGCAAAAGTTCCCTTGTCAATTTTTCTCTTAAGTAAGTGAACAAATTCAACCTGACAGCTCCAGCTTTTTTAGAGCAGAAATAAATAAGGTATGTTTGTTGAAAATATAGAGGCAACCTACTTATTCTATAAGGTAGAGTCATAAATGGTAAACAAAAAATGTAAACATTATCCCGTTGGGTTAATTATGCAATTGCCCAAATGATTCTGAGCTTAGATATTGCTAAAGAAATCTATCACTTCACAGAGAGTGTCATCTTTAACATATAATTTAGGGGTTAATGTAGTGTAAGTATCTGCTTTACACATTGTTGTCTAATGAGGACAGGGTGGTAATCTCTTCTCATTAGGTTAATGTGTCAACTCTGCCAGGTTACATCATCAGCCTATTTTTAAACAGATATAATTAATGTAAGCATCTAACAATACATGATAATTATTGCCATGAATTCATTGTGATGCTTTCCTTATTACAATAAGAAGAAGAAAAATGTTACACGGGTGCCATTATAGAATAAGTTATGAGTTTTCATGAAATACACATGACTATAGAACCCAGAATATTTTATTCATTCAGCTAATGCAAATGTTTGCAGGTCTGCAGGATAAAAATGTCCACAAATCAACTTAAGGCAGCAAACACCCAAATGGATGGAAAGTTCCATACCATTTCCTGTTCAGGTTCATTTTAAGGAAAAATGGTACAAAAGGATATACTTTGATGCTGGGATGTTTGTACTAAAGGTATTCATAATGGCTTGCATGGCAACACGATAAGTAACATCAGTTACAATTTATTATATTTTGTCCGTCTGCCTGCCTACCTTGTATATCAATATAAAAGACCCCTGACAGTTAATACGTTAGGCTACAACTATCTGGATGACCATATGATGGAATGGAGTTTTGTGGACTATGTTTTATTATTATTATTCCCACTTAATTAAATTGAAGACAGAAAAAAGCAAAGCAAAACACAAATATAAAGACACATGCAAATACATATGGGTTTCCCTATAGGTATATAAAACTATACACAACCGTTTCAATAAAAAGGCCATAGTTTGTAATAAAAGGTTTGTTTGTTTGTTTGTTTGTATTTAAAATGTTTAGCCATCTAATTCCAGTTCCAGTGGAGTCTGTAAGCCATTGGTATCATAATGTCTTCAATTTATTGAAATTTGTTTTTCCAATATTGATGGACTAGTTTTAAGAAATAAGGATAACATGTCTACTTTCCCAATAGAAGCATTCAGTACTGTTTCTCTCTTCCACTTCCTGGAATGATCATCCACCACTTTTTTGAATAAATCAGCTAAATTGTTCTTTGGATGTGAAAGGGGAAAAAAAAAGCTAGAATAAAAATTTTCTGTGCAAATAGGCAGTAAAGAAAATTGGATTTAATTCATATGTGCGTATTCTTAATTAACAGCTCAGAATTAAAGCATGTGCTAAAATGTATTGGCTTCTGATGGCATAATTTTGTTTGGGATAAAAAGTGAATCATTTAAATCTATCAATTGTTTTCCCCGTTCTTAATTAGAAACAAAACAGATCCCACAACAGCTGTAGTCTGCATTTTGAGGTAGACTTCTCTCTATTATGCCCATTTTAAACACAGAGAAAGTTTTCTTGTAGGCAACATTTGGCAATCGCAACTCTCGTCTGCTGCTTAGAGTGCTTCATTAGGTGACAGATGTATCCCTCAGCTGCTATTTGCAAATTCAAATGAGTTCTTCAGTTACAGAAGTCCCATTACATTTCTCAGAAATCAACTGGATATGCTACTTATCAAGTTTATTACAACATCCCTATAAAAAAGTTGGGACGCCCATATTTATCTAACAAGTATGAATCACAGCATATAACACTGATAAATTTAGGTCCATATATCTTCTGGAAATCATGCCTGCAGCATCTTCCTGGGTAATTTATTCATTGACACCAAGTACTTCTGGAAAAATATGTGCAAATGATATGTAAACAGATGTGCGAGAGCACATAGAAGAATTGTTTTTTTAAGAAACGGAAAGCTTCACCTTAGAGTCTTGCAATCACACACAAGCATTATCCCTATCCTACTTTTTTGAAGCAGTGTAAGACATTTTGATGTCTAAAGCTAAGGATAAGATACCTAAGGCCAGCTTTCAAATATTGATGCCCATAGGACAAAGCAATGATTTTTACAACAATTCTGGCAAGAGGTCTGTGTTCCCCAACACATTTCTCTAGAAACACAAGAGAAATCCTGTAGCATACATAACTCTTCTTTTCAACACTGTGAGATGCTGCCTAGGCCGAGGACTTTTTACCTGAAACAGCCATCTCATCTCACCAATTATATTTTTGGCAGTCTTGTTCTGTTATAAAAGTCTTAAGTGAGATTGCTGCTGGGATAGCAAAGCTTCAAACACGGTATCAAAAATGCTAAAGGATGGATAAGTCGGCTGATTGTACAGAAGCCAGTGCCTTACTTCCTGTGCAAAATTATCATTAGAAGAAATTAGAAGAGGGGACAATCACCTATCCAAGCTGTTGGGACTCTAGTCTAGAGCTTTCCAGGATTCCTTAATTATCTGGATTTGTTTTCAAGATACAAGAAAATTGCTGGAGAAAAAAATGACAATAGCCAGGTCATAGTTATACAGAAATAGCTTTCAGTCTGCAGGCAGAGAAATCCATATCAATCCTGAAACATAGTGAGATATCATAATACAAGGAAGGGGGGAGGAGGAGGGAGGAGGAGGAGGAGGAATAGGGAGGAGGAGGAGGACCAGTGGTCAAGAGATCAAGCCACAACCACCATAATTATAAATCATTCAACTATCTAATCAAAGATTATCTCTATTTAGCAAAGTTAATGTTCTAGCATTGTATTAGAATAAAGTTTGTTGGTTCTCACTTCTCACCTCTCCTCATGCTAACAGCAGGACAACAAAATGAATTTGAGACTCTGCCAATTCTTCTAGGCTATCTAGGCAGAAAGAGAAGTATTTTCAAATGCCAAATATCTATTCCTGAGTTATATTTTTATTTATTTATTTGTATCCCGCCTTTATTATTTTTACAAATAATTCAAGACAGCCAACACATCTTCCTCCTCCTGTTTTCCCCACAACAACAATCCTATGAAGTGAGTTGGGCTGAGAGACAGTGACTGGCCCAAGATCACCCAGCTGCCATAGCTAGGGCAGCTTTGACTTCAGGTCTCCTGCTTTCTAGCTTGATGCCTTAACCACAGAAGGAAGACAATAATGCAGATAAATGATGCATCATCGGGATATGTACTTTACACACCCGGGGGGGGGGGAAATTGAGTAAATCTAATCAAAGTTTACCCATTATTATTTTTGAAAGTAATATGTATACCGGTATGTAAAAATATGTAATAAATGTCATGGTTTTGTTGTGTTTTTTTTAAAAAAGCAAATTGCTTTTTGAATTTAGACAGATTTTTTTTTGCCGATTTCAAATCATAGCACCTGTAGAGCAAAAGTCAGGAGAGTTTCAATGACAAAAATTCAACTCTAAATGCCTAATGTGGCCTCATCCTAATTATGATCCATTTTCTGCAGTTCTCTCTGGGGATGGGAGACTTGTTTGTTACAGGAGACGTATCTATTATTAATCTTAAAGTAGTTAGTGGAATCATTTGCAATGTTCATTAACCAGCATCACCTTATGGATTACTAAACAGTATCAATGCTTTTGCTAATGAGCCCCAGTAGTGCAATATTTTACATATATTATAGCTAGACAATTAGGGAATGCCATGCTTTTTAGAGTGGATTTTAAAATAAATTGTTTTGGACATTAAGTAGATACAGTGATACAGACCTAATATACAAGGCTAACATTAGCTAATCTAATGTGATACAGAATAAAGCTTGTAAAAAAAATAGTATTTCCTTTTCTGTTTTTTAATTTCTGTAAGGACTATAATGGGTAACAGGGACCATCTAGTACTCTCTAAGGACAGACCCTAGAATATTATTCAGCAATTCATGCCATAATGTACTACAATTATGACAATTTGCTTGCTCATACCAGTTGATTTCTAATATGGTCAGAATTCTGAAGCTGTTTGATCAATGCATAGTTGCCTCATCCATCTCTGAGACCAGCAGCAAATCTTTAGCTTTTGCTTTTAAATACATTACAGCAGGGTTGTCAAACTCAAGGCCCACAAGCTGGATACGGCCCATGGAGTGTTTAGATCTGGCCCACAGGGCCACCCTGGAAACAGCGAAGGACCGGCTCACAGTGCCACAGCCAGCCAAAACAGAGCTCGGGAGGGCTGCACACAGCCCTACCAAACTCCATTTCTACTGGCAGAGGGTAGCAGGAAGCCATCGCGGCTGAAATGGGAGCTTGCGAGGGCCACGAATGACCCATCCAAGTTCTGTTTTGCTGGCAGAGGCTGTCACAGTCAAAATGGCAGAGGCTGTCGCAGTCAAAACAGCAGAGGCCGTTGCAGTCAAAAATGAGCTCAGGAGCCCTTTTTTGCTGGCAGAGCACTTGGGCCACCACAGGCACCCCTGAAACAAGTCACGTAGAGCTGGCCATGCCCACCTTGGCCATGCCCACTCCGGCCCTCGAGGTCAAACACAATCCTGAAGCGGCCCTCAATGGAATTGAGCTTGACACCCCTGGATTACAGTGATGATATCATCTCAAGTTGGCATCCCTAGATTTTTGTCTCAAGGTTTCAATACCTTGATGGGCAGCATCGGTGAATAATATATTTAAAAAGGTAGTAATAAAAAAGCCCTTGTGGATTTTATTCTGCTAGCTGTAGCCGACTATAGGGGGCAGAGCTCATCTCCATTTCAAGGGCATTGAACCAGTGCTCTCCAAAGACATTTCCATGGTCATGTGGCCAGAATGATGTCATAGAGAGCTGTAATCTTCCTGCTAAAGTGATACCTATTTATTTACTCACATTTGCATGCTATGGAACTGCTAGGTTGGCAGGAGCTAGGGAGAGGAAGGGAGCTCACCCTATTGTGTGGGTCTCAAACATGAACTGCTGGCTTTCCAGCTGCCAAGCCAAGTGTCTTAACCACTGAGCCATCATGCCATCATTAGTATTGGTGGATAATATCCAATAATAATAACAGTATCCAATAATATCCAAGTGGCATAACTGCAGGATGTAAACTTTGCCACCTCACTATGTAATGAAGTGCAAGACCGGAAGAGCAAATGCTCTATTTTGATTGCAGGATGGAACAAGAAAACGAGCTGCATGTGCTATGCAAAAGAGAGTCACTGAATATTTAAAAGAACAGTACCATGGCAACAAACATATGCAACAAATATAGAAACATGCACTTCTAGAGTCAGTAAACATTGAAAGGAACTGCTGCCTCTTCCTTGGGGTTTCTTCCTTGATCCACCTGTTCTCTTGCTTCAGGTCCATGTTTTATTTTGGATCCCTGCTAGGGTGCATACTTCTACAGTGCTAAAACTAAAAAAAAAAGTTTCATCCAAAATACTAAATTTAATGTGAGAAGATTTGCATTGAAGTTCACAGGTCGGTTGTCTGAATAGATGCAAAATTAGAAAGAGCAGAGGATAATTTAAATAGAAATCTACAGTACAGAACATTCCGAAGAAGACCACCCCAGGTGATCAATGTACCATTTTCTCCAATCTGTTGCTTTGAAATGGCACCTGGATTGGAGTGTTCTATCCTTATAAAGCAAAACACCGGCTTTCTCTGAGCATTATGAACATCTGGTATTCTATCCTTGTATCTAGTTTGAACTGGCCTGAGATGAGCAAAGGCCGCTGGAGTCAGCATTCCAGAAAACCCAGAAGCCATATTAGGCGGGAAGCTTCAATGCTGCCAGCTGGCTCATATGTGACAAAGTAGCTAATCTAAGCATCATCATTTATAGAAAAATGATTTATACAAATCAGACCATTGGTTCACCTAACCAACTATTGGGTACAGCCAAATGGTTACATTTCCATAGAGAAGGAATTTCACTGCCTAAACATATAGAAGAAGGGAGAATTGGGGGGGGGGGGAGAACCTGGGAATTGGTATTTAAGAGTGAGAAAACATCACTTGAAAACTAGAAATGGAATAAGAGGTTTCATCCATAATAAGGATACATAAAATAAAGCTAAAATATATTTTATATATTTTATTAAAATAAAAATAAGGATATCCTTATTTTTAAAGCATGAGTTTGAACCAGCCTCTAAATATCAGCCTACCACCCAGTCACTTATTTTTAAGACTGTCCAAATCAATGCAGAATTTAAATCCATATTTAGAACATTGATAGCTGAACTGAAGTTGTATTGGCGGGATCAGCACAGAAATGAAGCATTTCATTAGCACAAAAGATCACATTGTCAGTGTTTATGCTTGAAACTCTTAAAGAAAGTGGGAACTAAGTAAAATAAACTGAAGGTCTAAGTAACACTAGATTTGGCACCCAAAATTCTCTGCTAAGCAGATAATTTCATGAAAGAATTAATCTCACTGGCCATTTGCTCCTATTGGTGTGAGATAATCCACCACCTATTACCTTATTCTTTTATACAAGTTGCAGCATTGTATGTTGCCTAGATGAACCCCAAAAGCAGTAGATATATTAGATCTTCCGAGTGCTTCAGAGCTACCCTATTTGATTTGAAATCTTCAAAGCAGATCTTTGTTTCAATTTGCAAATCAATATAATGTTGTCAGATTAAATCACCCATTTGAAATTTGCACATCTCTATTTATTTGATTTTTTATGTGCTTTTCCTCTAGAAGCTAAAATGGCACACATACCCTCTTCCAATATATTTCTACAATAACATCTTAGATGTATCATTTGATCAAAAGAGACCAACAGAGTTTGCATGGCTGACAGGTTTTTCCAGAGTCATCTGTCTAAACCTAGGCCAATAACTTAACCAATAAGAACCTTGTCTGTTGCCATATATTAGTTCTGCCCTGTTTGATGGCAGCCAGGAGAAAATGCTTCCCCACTAGCTATACATTTGAGTTGTATGGGAAAGAGTTCTTAATACGCACAGCAATTTATGAACCCAGAGCTCCTCCATATGTACTGTATGTATATAACTATATAGGGCCTTTTGATGTATCTATCAGTCATGATGTACCTATGAATAGATTTAAAAAGTAGGAGAAATTGGCTTACATCTCATTTGAATTAAATCCCCAAAGGGTTTTCTAAGATTTCCTCTAACGCTAACTTGAATTCTAGTCATCCAGTTATGAATAGTCATAAACATGTGGCCGCTTATGTTACTTGAAGACAATATAAAATTATTTGCAGCAGCCAGTTCCTGTTAAAGCAGTCCACTGAGTGCTGTATAAAGCAATGCTGAAGAAGCCACTTTGCTCTTTTGCAAGTCCCTTGTGCACATTATCCGTAAAATATGTTTTCAGTGTTTACTATAAATGCAAAGTGTACTTCTGATTCACTTGACTGACAGGCAGGGAGAGAAGGAATAAGATTCCTCTCTGAAGAACAATCTGCTTGATTCTTAACAGGATGCTTGAGTTATTTTCCGTCTGAAATTCAACCTTATTTCTGTTCAATCTGCTATCTGGCAAAATGCCAATTGACCGCAGACAATTAAATTATTACCAGGTTTACAACTCTGGAAACAAAATGAGCACTGATTTAGTTAATGACATATAATGTTGATAATAACAAAAATCATCAGTCTGGCTGTGAATTAAAAATTACTATTCGCATACAACATTGTTACCAAAATATAAAGCTATTTTGAGTACCTTCAGTCAAGAATATGAGCTGTATTCTAGGTTCTAAATCAAAATGCTGCCAAAATGTGAATTCAGATAATTCTAATAAATTTAAATGCATGACAAATCCTGAGTTCATGCCAGGGAACTTAATTTTTATTGTACTTCAGACTGAACCTGGTTATGCATTAATAGTTCGGAGATATTTTCTATATGGGTAAGCATATCAAGGAATAACTGTTATAATTCAAAGGTTGGCAACTTGGTGTCACTAGGCACTATTCTGTCCATTAGTATCTCCATTAGTGTAACTCTTTTCTTTACAAAGAAAATAAAAAAGTCTTATTTATAATGTACAAGCACACATTGTTTTCGACCTGTGGAGATTTTGGAGTACAATGAGTGTCGTGGAGTCCCATTCAGCTAGATTAAAACCTGATAGCTGCTGATATTGCCATGCAAGAAAAAAATAATCTAAAGCTACAATGACACAATTACAGTAGGAACATGGAATGTAAGAAGCATGAGCCACAGAAAAGCTCAACACAATGAAAGATGAAATTAATCAATTACATACTGACATCTTGGACACCAGCAGAGTGTAAGGACCTGGAACTGGATGATTTTATCCAGAACATCAAACTGTTTACTCCTTAAACAAAATCAAAACCATGACTTAACCATTGTTCTGGAAAGAGACAACAAAAAGAGCAGTTAAGTAAAATGTATTCAATAACCAAATCATATCAATTAGATTTTGTTTAATGTAACATGAAGTTTAACCACTCAAAAAGAAGAATAGGAAGTTGATGGTTTTACAGGCAAATTCAAGTCGAAAATAACAGAATATGCAGGCAAGATGTGATGCTTATGGTTTGCCAATAGAATAGCAAAGCTGGAAAGCACGTGGAAAACATGATTGGACTGTGTGGCCCAGGAAACATAAATTAAACAGGAGAACGATAAATTGGTTTCTTCCAATCCAATCGTTTCAACATTGCACATACATTCTTTAAATAATTCAATATATATTATCCTTCATTTTAGGCACAAAGGAATCAGCTGACAAGGGGTGTTACAGCAGACTAGCATTTGATAGGGTAGCATTGAAGACCTTGGAAAAGATATCCCATATCATGATACAATAATTAAAATCAAGCAGAGAATGGATTTTCCTGTAACACTTAATGTGGAGATGAAAATTGGTCTTGGAAGAAATAAGACTGAACTTTGGCGTTGAAGATGACCCTGAAAATATCACGAATAGCCATATAAAAACAAATAGATCACAGATCACATTCCAATCCAGAGTTCTCACTTGAGGCACAAATGGTCATGGCTAAACTATTATATATTGGACACATTTTGTGAAGACCCAGCTCCCTTGAAGTTGATAAACTGGAAAAATGAAAGGAAAAAGAAGTAAAGGACAACTAGTAGCAAGCTGGCAAAGTCAACTACAACTGGAACCTTTGAATGCACCACTGAAAGACCTAAAAGACCAAGCTAAGGATATACTATTTTGGAAAAATCAGTCTGTGTGTTCACTAAGAGTTGAAACCAATTGGACTGGACTTAATCAGCCAATGACAACATCAGCAAGAATATTGGTTTCTCTATCTGCAGCTCAGGCTTTATTTGCTTTACTGTTTGGTATTATAAACAAATGGGAATATATGATAACAAGCAGTCAGAGAAAGGTGTGTAGTGATTGTATTATATGATGACACAGAAGAAAGCCGAAAAGAACACTGTTTTGCACACAATGAAGATGCACTTCATTGGCCTATCTAAACAAAAACTAACATACCTGTAATTTTTTAAAAAAATTCCAATAGGAGGATTTTCCTCTTATTATATAATGTAATATTTGGAATCCAGCCATCACCCTTTTAAGTATTTCTTAGCTTTTATTTGTTTTGAGGGGTTTCATATTTTGAAATCAATATTTCACTTAACAGCTATAACACCAGTTGAAACACTTGTTCTTTCTACCTCCCTTCAATGCAACTCCAAAGAGATTATTACAAATCAAAGGGGAATAATTCATTTTCAGATCCCATTAAAATTTTCAGTCATGATGGCTAATAGGAGTTATCAGCTTGGGTACCAATTACTATCTTCCCTAGCGATGGCTGGTGCGGCTGTGAACTTCTGTCTCATGGATCCAAGATTCAGCAGACAATTCTCAGCAAGCTGGTATAGTATTGAGGATATGTACTAGATCAACACCCTGCAATCTCTCATAGGAAAGTGGCTTATTTTTATTGTCTTGGCTACAGCAAGTCATAAGAAAAGATAAGTGATGATTTTAGAAACTGGACATTAAAGGGGATTAACTGTTTTAAGCAGAAGGAAAAATGCAAGCTGATGTCAGTTATACTGGGACTTACAGAATAATACAAAGCATTAAAATATATGTCAGAGTGCACACAGTGTGACTATGTGAGACAACCCAGGAGCAATAACATCAAACAGATGTTTGTAATAATAAATAGTAGTTTATCTCTACAAAAGAATATACATACACCTACTAGGCAAAGGTCAAACAATCAATCAGCAATTTACAGCATGGAAGCACACACGGAGAGAGAGAAATGCCCCAACAGGGTCTCTTTTATAGTACAGACTCTTAAAGTGGTAACAGTCAAATAACTCTGCTGACTCATTACTACCATTGCATCATCATTACAGCATTACAGTATTACAGCATTACAGCAGGTGGTCAGCTATTAAATCATCATTACCCTGATACTCCTCCCATTTAAAGATGAACAGTTGAATGCTTTTTTTTTTAATTTGATTTATATGCCGCCCTTCTCCAGAGACTCAGGGGGGCTTACAGTGCGTTAAGCAATAGCCTTCATACTTTTGTATATTTATACAAAATCAGCTTATTGCCCCCACAATCTGGGTCCTCATTTCACCTACCTTAGAAAGGATGGAAGGCTGAGTCAACCTTGAGCCTGGTGGGATTTGAACTTGCAGTAATTTCAAGCAGCTGATCTTAATAACAGTGAATTAGACCACTGCGCCACCAGGACTCCTTAACATATTCATCATGTTTTCTATTTCTATTATATCCACAGCTCCTGCTTCGGTTTCTACTCTCACTGGTACAAACACTACTAGTACCATTACTACTGCTGATGCTGGAACTGCTCCTAATTTCATTTTCTAATGACTCTGTACACACTGTCTCATTATTTTCCATTACATCCAGTTCACCATCTCTTTGCTGAATACCTTCACTTTCTCTTTTTACTGGCTCAACTTCCTCAGTTCGGTTTATCTGTCTGCCTGATATTCTCTTTAACTTCAGCTTCCTCCATTTATCCTGTTCTTCCTTAGGCAATGACCATGACCATATATCTTGGTACTTATGGGGTTCATTACAAATATTACCTACTCTAAACCCACTTGCATTGAACCGCTCAGGAGGTATACCTTTATTCCACCTTTCAGGTCTCCTAGGTATAACTCTGTTCATTTGCCTTGAGTTTTTCCTACTCACAGGTTACACCCTGGATTTTGCCTCCTTACAAACAGCACAACCTAAGTATATCTTGCACGGCTTTGGCTTTGGCTTACACCCCTCAGCTACGTCTGGCATCTTCTGTAGTATTCTGCAACTGTAATGCCCCAACTGGCCAATCAAATGGATTCTAGAAGAGCAGGTGGAAGCCATGGCTACGAGATCCTTTGTACACCTTCAGATTATGTGTCAGCTGTAGTGGTTACCAGACCAGTGTGTTTTCAGGTGTAATTCAATGGGATGGTTTGTCACTGTTAAAGCCCTTCATGGCTTGAGATCAAACTGCCCAAGAGACTGTCTTCTCCCAGTTATTTCTACTTGTCCGATTTGTTCCTGCAGGTTGAGCATGCTTAAGCCAAGGTATGTCACCTAACAGGGACTAGGAGGCATATCTTTTCTGCTGTAGTCCCTGACTTCTGGAATATTCTCCCTCCAGAGATTGGAATGGCTGCAACCCTGCTGCTTTTTCATTAGGCCTTGAAGACTTGATTTTGTGCCTGGGCCTGGAGCTCCAAGTGTAAGAGTCCTGTTTCTTAGATATATTAACATCTATGATTATAGTTTTTATATCTATATCTACATCTACTGTACATCTATTATATCTCTATCTCTATCACTATCACTATCAATCAGAGGTGGGTTTCAGCAGGTTCTGACCAGTTCTGAAGAACCGGTAGCGGAAATTTTTAGTAGTTCGGAGAACCGGTAGTAAAAATTCTGATGGGCCCCGCCCCCATCTATTCTCTGCCTCTCAAGTCCCAGCTGATAGGGAGGAAATGGGGATTTTGTAGTAACCTTTCCCTGGATTCGGAGGGAATGGAGATTTTACAGTATCCTTCCCCTGGAGTGGAGTGGGAATGGAGATTTTACAGTATCCTTCCCCTGCCATGCCCACCAAGCCACGCCCATCAAGCCACGCCCACAAAACCAGTAGTAAAACTTTTGAAACCCACCACTGCTATCAATATATATATTGTTAAGTCTCACAACAGACAGCAAAATGCTGGTTTGATGTCTGATAAAGCCTAGAAACTAGTGAATGAGATTTCACTGAACTATGGCTATATAAAGATCTTAATTTATGTAGGAAAAACCTGGCTGAGAGAATATATATATTTTATTCTCTTTTCGTAGGTCTTTATGTGTATTTTTCTTTCAGCTAGGTTTTTCCTACATAAATCAAGATCTTTATGCAGCCATAGTTCAGTGAAATCTCATTCACTAGTTTTTAGGCTTTATCAGACATCAAACCAGCATTTCTGTTGTGAGACTTAAGGGAGACTCCTTATATATATATTTTCTGTATATGCATGTGTTATATGTATATGCATAGCATATGTACATGTATTATATAATCTAGAACTAAGGAGAAATTTTCTGACAGTGAGAATAAATTAATCAGTGGAATGGCTTGCTTCCAGAGTGTTAGAGATTTTTAAGAAGAGATTGGTCAGCTATTTGTCCAGAATGGTTTAGGATTTCCTACTTGAGCAGGGGGTTGGACTAGAAGATGTCCAAAGTCCCTTCAAACTGTTATATTTATTTATTTATTTATAAAATTTATAGGGCACCCATCTTATCTCAAGGTAGCTCATTTTATTGTTACTATTACTAGATTTTTAATTGGTTTTGTTATTGTTTCCTGCCTAGCATTGCTTGTCTGACATGGGGGGAGGGGGGCTATACAAATGTAATAAATTAATTAAGGTTTTTTTATTTCTGTTGAAATAGATTGTTTTGTCATTAAGATGATGCTTCAGGGTGATGGTCTTAAGACATCCTGTATAGCCACCAATGACCACGGTTATTTTAAAGAAACCAATGAACACTGTAGCTTTTCATTCTTCCTTGTGGTGAAGTGAAGAAAATGCAAAGGATTCTAAGTGTAAGCCTCAAATAAGCCTAAAGTGCAAGCCACATGTGACATAATTACTGGTACCTGGACATAGTTTGCTCATTTACCTTGTTTAGTCATTTCCCTGTATTATTTGTGGCAGGTACTTCAGTTCATAAGCACTTTGAAGTTCCCCATTGTTGATGTTTTTAATGAGTGCTTGGCAGAGATACATTCTTTTGGCTTGGCAATTTGCCATTATTTAATCAGTCAGAATCAAAGGATATATAAATAATGAGTACACTTATTTCTCAATAGTTTTGGAGTGAATGAGCAGATCTTTGCATTCATCACTTGTAATCTTCTATTAGATTCTGGTGTTCATATATACAGAAATAGATGCATTCATTATTTATATATTAAAAGTTCTTTTAGCTCTTTCTTTAGCAAAAATGAGCAATTATGTTTTCTGTAATCTATGTGAAACTTCATTTGAAAAAAATAAGAATGTTCTATTGAAAGAGTGGATTATACATCATAATAAAAATGAACACACCTTGTTCCAAAAGTACTAAAATGAGTACCATGTTTGTATCTATCTTTGTGATTAAACTGTTATGTGTACTATAAAATTCAGGATCATCAGGCAATACCTGCTATTCAGTTTAAACGACTATTCCACAATGATCTGTTCAGCTGGCACTGGCCCTCAAGGTATGTATACCAATTTTTTCCAGCCTTGTTAGTTATATAGCTATTTGTACTAAAAATTACATCTTGGGCAGTCTTTGAAACAAGAATGTCCTTCCAACATTTTTTTTTAATGAAAAACAGACTTTTATGTTATTCACACAAAGATAAGAAATATATTTTCATTTTGAGATTCATGGAGAAGGAGGGGGAGACTTTCTAATTTCTTCTGTAATAAGAATATATTGCAGATTTATATTTTTTTCCTGATAATACATCCAAAGAAAAGAGAAGCTGCATAAGTTGCATTACAACATTCATCAGGGGTGCCACAGATCTTTACGAAGAAGAAAGAAAGAAAGAAAGAAAGAAAGAAGGAAGGAAGGAAGGAAGGAAGGAAGGAAGGAAGGAAGGAAGGAAGGAAAGAGAGAGACAGAGAGAGAGGGAGATAGAAGGAAAAAGAAAAAAGAGGGCGAGAGAAGGAAAAATAAAGAAAGAGAGAGGGAGGGAGGGAGGGAGAGAGAGAGAGAGATTCCAACTCGTTACCAGCCCACCAATTTACCCAATGTGTCAACTCCAATATATAACTCACCGGCATTCAAATATGGAATATAGATTAAGAAAAAACAGATTGCCAAAGTATGTCATAGAAATGCAGCAATGAACTTAATAGCTTATACCTTAATTATGTATTCTGAATTGTTTATAAATCTTTTGTCAGTGACTTTTAGCTGTACATTAACATAGATATGACTGCTATTTAGGAAAAGTTCTTCACCTTTTTGTGGTCATTTTAGAATTACTGTTATTCAGCATTTATAGAACAGTCTTTAGAAGGGTTGTGCCAAAGGCAATATGTTGATTTTATTTCTGTCTCTAAAAGGCAGATATTTCTTACAAGGGATTTCCTCCAATAAATTTCTGTGTCATTTCAACCAGGGAAGGTTGATGTTGTGAAACACCGTGCAGCTGAAATATGGTCTTTTTCAGGCTAATCATGATGTAAGTCCTGCAGGTCTTGTAAGAGAGGAAAGAGGAAGAGTCGAGGCCTTGCTGTTTTCCATCAAATTGTCCCAATAAAAGGAAAAGGAAAATATTTAGTTTCTGGAAAATGGCCAATGGGGTCCTGTTTTGGGTCATGTGCCAGAGGTAACAGAGGACACTGAATAACTAGTTTTAAAATGATTTTTTTTTCTTCAGCCATTATTCAAATTGTTCCATTTTATAGAAAAATGCAGAGAATTTGTGAGACAGAGGGATATCCTTCAGTTATAGTAGTCAGGGTTATAATCTCTGATCTCTTTCTGCTCTTTTGACCAGGAAGCTACTTCAGTAGGTCTAATTTTAATTTCTGCTTTAAAAAAAAACCCAGGTAGAGAACAGTGATGGGAAATTATGGATCCTGAAATTTAGCTCAGGGAATGGAGTTTGTCACATTCTGTAACTCACAGTCCATACACTGAAAATGCACAGCTGTGAAAGTAACAAAAAAAGTCTTTTCTCTCTGCTTTTATTGCATCCCAGCCTAACTCTTGATTTTCTTTCTCAAGTGATGATAAACAGTGGAAGTCTTGAGGCACTGAGACTGGACAAATGGAAAAACAGACAAATTGAAATGTTGGAATCATAGACAGGTTAATCTAAAATTGAGAAAGCAACTTTTCCCAATGTGAATCTCATACAATGTGGGAATGCTTCTGGATGTGCCAGGGAATTGTCCAGAAGTTTCTTAATGTTGCCAGCTATTAATGGTGTTCCAGTTTCATCTTTTCCTGAGAAAAGTTGATCCGGTCACAATGGTTCATACCTTCAATATGTTATGCTTGAAATGCTGTAAGATGTCTTATGGCAGGCTGCTCATCAAAAGTGCATTAAAAATATACCAATTGAGACTGGTAACTTCCTTGCACATCCCCCGCACACACCCACACACACCAAGGGGCTTCAAGTATCTTGGAAAGCTTGGATTAACTCTGCAAATTAATCCGTGTAAATCCTGATCCAGAAAAATGATCAGAAACAGCTGCACAGCATTTCCCCTGGATCTGTAGGACAATCTGGTTTTCCGGTGTCTTTCCATTAGCTTCTCTTCTACCTCTAAGATTGTTCAGTCCCTCTAGATATTTTGGTTTCTCTCTCACCCTCATTATCATGTACATCCTTCTCCACTGAATAGATGAACAAATTTGCTATTCCCAAACAGTGTCTGGATTGGGTTGTTTTGTGTGGGGTTTTTTTTGCTTGCTACAAAAAAACTGACATGCTGAGATAGACAGGAAAAGTAGATCCAGGGGACCAACTACATCTTCTTTTTGGTGCTCCAGGTGCTCAACATAGAAGCACTGGCCAGCTCAAACATGGAAAAATAGAAGTAGTTGCTGTAGTTGGATGAAAAGGATTGTAGTTAGCCTAAAATAGTACATCTAAATTGTTGTCTATTGTGGGTTTTATACATCATAAAACACCAGACTGTGAAATATGAACACAAACTTTCTGTTTTTATCTTAACTTGAATCTTAATTCAGGTTTCTGTTTCTTACCTGCAATGGTCTAAAATGGACTTTGAAGATACGGGATAGGAAGAGTAATAATGCTTTTGAAGGTTGGTGTTGGAGAAGATTCCTGAAAATACTGAGAACAGCCAAAAAAAAAACCCCAAAAAGACTCCAAGCAAAGAAATCATCAAACAAATCGATACATTTTTTCCCCCAAGGCACAAATTATGAAACTCGAATTATCTTACTTTGGACACAATATGCAAAGACACTAGAAAAGGCTCCAATGCTGGGAAAGGCAGAAGGAAAGAGAAAAGAGAGACCAGAAGCAAAGTGTATGAAATGAGTTATAGAACCAACTAGTTCATTGTTGCAGATCCATATGGATATAAGAGACTGAAATATTAGTCTAGTTCTAATCTTTTATGCCACCTTTTTTAGTACACCCATTGCCACTGGAACTCACTACTGATCATTTTCGGAGTTAACTTGCATGATGCTAATATATATATATATATATATTGGCTGTCCAGAGTGTTCTCTTTTCCAACACCAAAGTGTGCAAAAGTGTTGGAATTCTTTCTATCCTTCTTCAAAAGTTCAACCTTTGCTTCCAGAGAGTCACAGTTCTGATCTTTGTAAGTATAGATGCATCACAGCATTTGAATATCTTTTCCAAAGCCTTCATGGCTACTTGAATGAAATATTATAATGGGGCAACCAGCTAACAGGAACAACTGATCAATGGGAAAAGGGACAAATATTTTTTTATACTAGCTTAAAATTGCAATTCATCTGCCAGTTTCTCAAGGTTTTGTTTGCATGGTAAATTTGCTAAATCAGAAATTCTGGCATTTCTAGCCTTTCTTTCACTCACAAACACGTCTTCTTGTACTAATAAAAGTCAGACTTCAGAAATCAGGTCATGTAAATCATAGATGATTACCAGAGGGTGGTGAAAGGAGTATTTTTGTATAATGATATATACATATTTGACTGTTTGAATTTCTGTACTTATATTCATTTCAGCTGAGTTGCTGAATACAAAACAGATGCCAAAAATCGTGGATTAAAGGTTACAAAGACGGATTTTCACATTGCTTTTGTTCAGTGTTTTTATCAATAGTACACATGAAAAGGATCTCAGAGGCTGAACTGAGTGCATTTAGCTGATATAGATAAACAGGTACTGAAAAGTTTAATTAACCCCTTTTTAAAATGCCCTAGTAAGTGATGCAGCTTTAAATTCACAAGCATATAGTAGAATGGATGGAAAACTATATTGTAATATAATATTTGTTCAAACTGTTCATTTCCACATTGCTACTTTTTTATCAAAATGAATGTATAGTTGATCATTTATGGCCCACATGCAAAATAATTTTGTGTCAGAAATATAATCTCTTTATGAAAAAAGTATTGTATATGGCAATTTATCTATAGAGAATAAAATCTAGAATGACTGAGGCTTTTTGACCTTAATCCAAAAACTGGACTAGACTCCAGAAGGCAGATCTTTGCTTTTGAGTACTATACAAATAGCAGAACATATGTTTTTGCGTACATGAACGAAAGTTATTAAAAGATGAACATTTTAGTCTTTTTTCACTTGCCAACATTCTTCTTCTATGCAATTAAATGTTCATGAGATCCATCATTCTTTTTATCTGGTCTGTGATGAGATAAGAAAGATGGATACACAGAAACAATAACAGCAATGGACGGCCTATCCTATTTTCTCGTAAAGATGTTTTACCCTTTCTACATTATGTTAATTTAAAGAAAATCACATGAAAACGTCATAGTGTAATATGTTTCCTGGCAAAGAAAACTTTCCTAGAATTATTTATTTTTCAAAGATGTATGTATATTGTATCATGATTTTGAGCTGGTAATTGCATTCAGGGAAGTACAAAATTTAAATAATACTTTCATTTTAATTACCCATTAGCACTAGAAATTGGAACGGGTCAGATCACTTCAAAATGCAAACTGAATTAAACACTCAAGCATCTCTCATATAGAACAGAACAGAATAAGTAGGATTTACTATTGCCTGGTGGGGGTTAAAAGTGGCTATTTAATTGGAAAGCTCAAAGACTGTTGTGCCAATTGGCAAAGTACATTATTTTAAGATGAAGTCAGCTTCTAATAAAATAAATTGTTTATAATAAGAGAAAGATGATATATCGTTGAACATCTTCAATATATACTTGTTTATGCCTAAGAAAGATGAGAGCCAATTTAGTGTAGTGGTTAAGGCACCAGGCTAGAAACCAGGAAACTGGGAGTTCTAGACCTGCCTTAATTACAAAGCCAACTGGGTGGCTTTGGCCAGTCACTCACTCTCAGCCCTAGGAAGGAGGCAATAGCAAACCATTTCTGAAAATTTGCCAAAAAAACCTGCAGGGACTTGTTCAGGCAACTGTCAAGAATCAATAGTGACTTAAAGGGACAAAAAAAGTTTTTTTCCAAAGATTTTTTGCCTCCTTTCCTATGCGAGCTTGAATTTCAAGGTTGAAATTTCACCCCAGATTCTTCATGAAATGACATTTGTTTCTGGAAAAAAATATGTTGAAAGGTGAACATGCTGACATGCTAACAATCTCCTATAGTTTCCAGCAGGAGACTTTGGAAGAACCTCCATGAAGGTGCCTACTCTATAAACTAGTTTTGTTCTTCTGAATGGCTGCTTGTGGGTAAGAGAGTAACAGAGACGTAAATCAGTCAATGTGATGTCATCCTGTGTCCTGATCAACTGATGGACCATACTGGCATAGGGTGATTGCATGTATTCAAGCGTTGCTGACTTTCAATTGTTCACCATTGGCAACATCGAAATGCCATGTCCTGCAACCACTGCCACAACTCTGAATGTTTCTGGTGCAATGCCAAAACTTTAAGACAACCAGGAGTATATTGGGGAGGAAAAATGACATCCATTCAGTTCTGACATGCAAAATGAATTCTGAACTTCTAAATACAATTCTTTTGTACCTAAATTGGGTGGATTATTTGTACTGAAAAGGAAAAGGAAGAAGATCCTTCATGCCTGCATCTGTTCTGATCACTGCTTAATTAAGGAATCAAAATCAAAACTCTTGAGTTATTTGACTTAAAATGGATCATTTATTCTGCTGAGTAGTTTGAGTTGCTGTTTGAAACCAAGCCTATAAGTGGATGAAGAAGAGAATTTCATCCTCCTTCTCCTGAGAAAGGAGAAATTTACCTTCTAAACTCTTTAGCAGCTAAAATATAAATGTCTTTCTTTTTCATTATTTCATTTCAGCAGCCAGATTTTTGCTCCCTTATATAGCAATAGCACTTAGACTTACTGTATATACTGCTTCATAGTGCTCTTACAGCCCTCTCTAAGCAGTTTACAGAGTCAGCATACTGCCCCCAACAGTCTGGGTCCTCATATACTCCCTTATATATAGACTTTCTTTATAAGCCGTTTTAGGAAATATTTTATTTTTTTAAAAAACTTGAAAGTATCAGTGTGCAGAGATACTTACTCAACTCTGCAGAATTATTTTATATGATGAAAGAATTAACTTATACCTGAAAAACACCTCTAAGTATCTGCAGTTTAATGCATTTTTAAAATATGTTCGTATGTTGATCAACATATTACCTTTCTAGACCATTCATGACTCCTTGAATTTTTTTTTAAATTTGATTTATATGCCGCCCTTCTCCGGAGACTCAGGGCGGCTTACAATGCGTTAAGCAATAGCCTTCATACTTTTGTATATTTTATACAATGTCAGCTTATTGCCCCCACAATCTGGGTCCTTATTTCACCTACCTTAGAAAGGATGGAAGGCTGAGTCAACCTTGAGCCTGGTGAGATTAGAACTTGCAGTAATTGCAGGCAGCTGAATGTTAATCAGTGCCTTAGTCTACTGCGCCACTCAGGCCCCTGAGTTGTCATATCAAAGGTATTTCCTTATCTAAACAGAGAAACAGAATTACCATAGGTAAGCAAAAAACATAGTGGAAGCAGCAGCGGCTTCCTGCCAGCTTCCATATTGTCTTCCCTTGTAGGAAGCTGGCAGGAAGCATTGGAAATGATGGTGTTGTGACTGCAACTGACTGCAACAATACCACAGGGTGAAGCAGCCACAACTTTCAACCCAATACACATTCTGTAAGTTAGGCCATTTGAGATAAGTTGATTCAAAAATTGTTGCCCTAGGATGCACTATTTCACCCAATTAAAAGTTACAAATATTTCTCAAACAAACAAAAAAGTTTTAGCAGTATATACTGTAGATAGTGGGGGAAACTATCTGCCTATCCACGCTTGCTTTTCAATGAGCATCACCAATGGCTCAAGACTTGGGTACCAAATAGTCCTCTCTTTCCAGATAGTGTTTATCTCCCTGGACAGCTGAAAGCTCCTGCTGAGGGGTCCCAGTTATCAAGAGGTATGGGGCGGGGGGAGCTGGTAACTGACCTCTCTAATGGAACAGCCTGCCCTCTGAGGCAAGGATGGCATCCAGTTTTATTTCTTCTCAGAAATTAGTTGTGGGACCCTGGTTATCTAGATCAGTGTATTAATGTATTATTGGAATTTGTAATTTATTGTTGTTATTGAAAATTATCATTATTGTTGCTTTTACTTCTTTTTTAAAAAGACCCCATAAACCACGTAAAATTCCTCTGAATTGACTGATAAATCACATTTTTAAGAAAAATATTTCCTTCCTTTTCTTTCTTTTTGCACTGCAATGGGACCTACTCCCATCTAAGAGGATATCAGATTGCAACTCTAGTTAATTTTTAGAAATAATTAGTGTGTTGATATCCCAGAAACAAAAAACTACATAAAACACATATTCCAAAGTCCAAGATGTTTACTTAAGGAAATGTGATTTGCATCCCATTTGGAGAGCCAAGCTTTTGCATATTTATCTGTCTTTCAAAGGCACACTGGGAGTAGAGTTTTCCTAGCTAAAAATCTTGGAAGCATTCATTCTTAAATTTGGCCCTATTCCACTAAAGGAAAAGATGGCTTTATATTTCTAACAGCCATAAACAGTCTCATCATAAAAATGATGACTCAAAGTTTTGACAAGGTTTTAAAAATATTTTACACATGAGCATATGAAATCTTAATCTTAATCTGGGTTTCATATTGGGATAAATACATTCTTCTCACATGTGTCTGCCATTCTTTGCCTTCTGGGTCCTATAAATATAGCATTTATGCATTTCATAGCAAACCAAAATAAAACATAACAAGCTGATCCCTACAGTTTGGGTGTGACTACACACAAACAAAAATAATGTTCCCAGAACAAAACTGGGAATAATAGAACAATAATGGCATGACTGCAAATTTAAAACCACAAAAATGTGCTCCTATCTGTCTCATCCTTTTATTGTTCTCTATTTATAAGATTGCATTTTAATAATGCATCTCTATATCCTAACGTAACACACAAAGTATGAACAATGCAGACTATTTATTCATTAGACTTGCATTACACAAATTTTTAATAAAAAAATACATTCTGTGGCTATTTATTTCAAGGCCTTTTCATAGACTTCTACAAAAAGTAAATAGCTAAACATTCTTCCTCTTGAAATTAAATATTAGAAGCAGTTTGCATTTCTTGATGATTTCTTGTCCTCTCCATATTCTCCTTTATTGATTGGAAACTTGAGAGAAGCAGTCTGAAA
Organism: Ptyas mucosa; assembly: GCA_012654045.1. Taxonomy (NCBI): domain Eukaryota; kingdom Metazoa; phylum Chordata; class Lepidosauria; order Squamata; family Colubridae; genus Ptyas; species Ptyas mucosa. The sequence goes on from WNWU01000032.1 coordinate 2,207,099, forward strand.
TGAGAATGTAGACCATGGAGACAAAATCTTGAATTTTGGCAAGCAAATTTCCCTCCAAGCTGGACCTGAAGGAAAGCTGGATTGTTCACTTGATATAAGGCTGATTCTCAGTTTATTTTTAATAATTTTCTTTTAAGCAGCTGGTCTACTGTTACCAATTTCTCATCGCATCAGCTTTAAGAAATTCCCCGAGGAATTTCAGAGAAGTGAGGAATGTTAGGAACACACTGATGTACAGTGCTGCAAGATGCACATTGAACTGCTAGTAATAGTCCCTTTAAGGTAAACTGCAGCCAATTCTTCATTACTCAATAGGAACATAATCCCTTTCAGCCCGCTTTAAGTGCCCCAAGGCCTTACAACCTTTCCATTAGAAGCAACTGTCATCCCAAGCTCTTCTTTGTAAAATTTCATTATTTTCTGAAGGCACAACAGGTAGGATGCTTTTAATACAGATACATAACCAACAAAAAGATCAGTTTCATGCATGACCCCTGAAAGTTACACACACACACATACACACACACACATGCGCGCGCAAGCCAAAGTGGGATTGATGTCAAGCCCTCTGCTGACAACCATTGCCAAGGCTCACACAATATGCTATGCATGCACCTGCATTATTTTGTTGTGTATCTAATCCCTCAAACATCCGCATGTATAGACTACATTAGAGTGACAAATGTCAGTTGTTGAGCTTCACCAGCTGTCCTTGCACATCTGGTTGGAAGCTGTTACGTGGGGGAAAAGCATCCCTGCTTAACTTGTTGTAATTCAGCTTGTTTCAATGCCTTCCTAGAATTTTTAGAGGGCAGATTCAAGACTTAAATGCTATATAAATAATAACTACTGCTGGGTGTCAGCAGTCATAACTTAGAAGGAAAGTCATTATTCAGGTTTGCCACAAGAAATAATTTTAAGAAGACACGTGGTTAATGCCAGAAATAATTTTAAGAAGGCATGTGGTTAATGCCAGAATTTCTACTTATTGCAAAAGACTTATTGTCTGCACAAATCCGGATAATCATTAGATGGAAGCAAAGAGATACTGTTCAGAAAACTCTTTGTAAACTTGTAATGGCCATCTGCATCTTGGCAAGTCAGATCCAATAGCCCTTCTATAAATCAACGTTTCTTTTTACTAATTCATCCTTCTTTTGCTTATTCTGACATAATGGGTGTCTGCCTAACCAAAGAGTTTGTCATAGTCAAACTGGGGCAATTAATTATATTCTAGGGAACCTGTAAACTTGAACATTCTGAATTTTCCAAAAGGGTCAGTTCATACTACTATGGAGCCCTGGTGGCGCAGTGGTTAAAATGCAGTATTACAGGCTAACTCTGCCCACAGTCTGGAGTTTGATCCTGAGGGGCTCAAGATTGACTCAGCCTTCCATCTTTCCGAGGTTGGTAAAATGAGGACCCAGATTGTTGGGTACAATATGTTGACATTGTAAAATGCTCAGGGAGTGCTGTAAAGCAATGTGGAGCAGTGTATAAGTCTAAGTGCTATTGTTATTGTTATGTTGTTATATAAAAATAAATAAAGTAAAGTAAAACCATCAGGGAAAAAAACTTTTTTGAAGAACAAGAGATTTGTTTGTCTCCCACATGTGCGAGGAATTCAGCTCAGCACCTCTTGGCCGAGAATACAATTCTAAGTTTTCCACGAGGGAATGAGTCATCTTCTCTAGACAAGCGTCAGAGATATTTCGGAAATTCTACTGATGTTACTGAAACACATAATTAGCAGGCCCATAATACAATAATTCCCATATGCATAACAAGCTCCAGTTCAAATGTGCCAAAAAACTGTAATATGTTCATAATTAAAAACAGATTAATTACCAGTTAATTTCTCCTTTCATTATTCTCTGTACAGTTCACACAATTGGCTTGACAAATACTATCCACTACCTTTGCTGAGACTCAGATCTTGCTTATTTTAACCCTTCAAGTAATTAAGGAAGTGAATGTGTTTCTCCATGTTCTGATACCCTTGTATTTGACCTTTAGTTCCTCTTCTCTTTTCCTTTTTTTTTAAAGAAAAAAGCAGAAAAATCATGTCATCATTATTCAGTGATCTACTGCTAAATTTTAGCAGCAAGTTTTGAGGAAGCCGAGAAGTTCCAATAAAAGAAAAAGTATGGTCTAATATTTTGCATATAAAACACATTGAAATGGTCTTACAACAATACACTGCAATACAGTAAGATTTTTAAAAATGAACTAAACTGAGCTGCCATGATTGTATGGTTAACATTTAACCATGACTCAAAGGTTTAAGATATAAGAGTGCTTTCACCTCAGTTTTAACTCGATGGGACTAATAAATCATACTCAGATTCTAATCACATGAGCTCAATTCATTCATGTCTAGGAAATGCAGAATCCTGATCAAGCCATCAAAACAAAGGTTAACAACAATGTTGACCTTTCACCATCTTACTAGCTTTATGTGGATCATCCTCCAAACTAAGCAGGATGCAGAGCATGAAAAATGGCAACCATCAGCAACACTGCCAAGTTTTTAGATCGAAGCATGTCAGCTGCCAAAGCTATTTATTAGTTCAAATTATTTATCTGCTATTCACCAAGTAATAGCATATCTAAAGATGAATTAGCATAATACTCTGTGTGGAGTTGCTTTCTAAGATGGTCAAGACTATTGACTGGCACTGATTGCAGAGACTATGTTAACCTTTTTTAAACTAATCCATCAGCCACTATTCTTTTTGAGAAACAATTCAAAGTGTGATGACATATATCCCCTCTAAATTAGGACTGGTCTATTTGATAAATCAGTGTCTGTCTTGTGAGCATGCCTAAACTTTAAGATTTTTTTCAGAGAAAGTTCTTGCCCACCTGTGAAAAGAACAACACAAAACCAAGAATAAATAAAATGTCTCACAGCTTTATTAATTCAAAAAGTGTGGATATCACATGTAAACTGGATAGCAAATAAACAGTAGCACATGTTAAGTATTTTCCAGCTTGTTTACACAGTCAGGTCATTTTCTAACACTACTTACCTGACCTGAAGACAGACCAGGAATTTCTTGTTCCACTTCTTTCTGGGAAGAACCCAGTGGTGGGTTCCTCCCAGTTCAGCCCGGTTCTCCCGATCCGGTAGCGGTGACAATATGATGTCACCGAACCGGTTCTGCCCCCCCCCCCGCCCTTCCCATGCCCACCCCCCACATTATTCTTACCTTTTATTTGGCCCCACCCCCAATCTATTGCTGCCTTCTGAGTCCCAGCTGATGGCTAGAGGGGAAAAAACTGTTTAAACTCTTGCCATGGGGCTTCAAAGGGCTGCCCTACAGCTGATCAGTGTTAAAAGAAAACAAATGAGTAGACCAGTGCCTGCAAAAATATATAAGTAGATCAGTGCCTGCAAAAAATAAATGGGTAGACCAGTGCCTGCAAAAAATAAATGGTTAGATCAGTACAGCTCTGCAAGCAGTTAAAAGTCTGGTAGACCAGTACCTCTCCTAAATCCTAAATAATTGTCACATGACCATGAAGCCATGCCCACAAAATAAGCCACACCCACAGAACCAGTAGTAAAAAAAATTAGAACCCACTCCTGGAAGAACCTTTCTGGATTCCATCCAAAAGCAATGAACTGTACACATGTGCAGCCTTCCTGACTTGTAGTCTTGAAGGTACTTACCAAATCAACTAAACCAGTGGCCTCCCAACCTTTTGGGCACCAGGGACCAGTTCCATGGAGAGAGGTTTTTCCAGGGACAGGAGGGGGTGTGGTTTTGAGTGCAGCCTGTATCCCGTGGATGGGGCTTCACTTATTTGCACAGCCCAGTTTCTGGTACGCCACGAACCGGTGCCGGTCCATGGACTGGGGTTGAGGACTCCAATTTAAACAATAACTAACCTGACTGGAGCTTCCAAAGTGTCTGACTAAAAGCGATTCAAATGAAATCAGGAAGGAATACGTTTCCTCAAAGTTAGTCCTACTCAGCTCCCAATAAAGGAGAAATAGCAAATGCCTTAGTACAAATGGAGGAAGAAGAAAAGTTATGCAGAAAATACCTGGAGGGAAAGTGCACAGTCCCTGCCAAAGGAAGAATAGCTGGGCTTTGTAATAAACTCAGCCACATGCTCAATGAGAACCCATTAATATGTTCTCCCTGAAAAGGACACCGTTGTAGGACCAAGATCCTCTCAGTCTCACCCGCTATCATACTCACTTTTACTAAGGATGCAGAAGGAGGATGCTCAGGATTTTCCCTGACAAAGGTAGTCAAAGGAGTCTCTTCTCTGCTATCTTCCAGGTTATGAGTCAAGTTCTGAGAAGTGGATGCTGCAAATATTTTTGTTTGGGAATATTCTCCATGTGAAGGCAGCGGGATCCATAGAGTGTTTCTTACGATACTGCTACAAGCGTTGTTTTCTACAGAGTCATGGTTAGCTCACCTCTCTCAGTAGTGATTTGCTGGCCCCATGTTCTTGCAGCAGAATCAATATTTACACTATATTTTGCAAGTAATCATTATTCATTGTCCAACTTAGAATTATATCTGTACAATGGTGTCCTTTGTTCAGTACCCGGAGGTGATCTGGTTACAGTTAATGTTGCTATTAAATAACTGAAAGGAGTTATTAAATAACTGAAAGGAGTCACTATTACCAAAGTGAAGGAAAATTGTTCTGAGAGACTTCCATTTTGCCAATGACTGTGCTGGCTCAGAGCCAGAGATGCAAGCCAGTATGGAACATGTAAAGCTTTGGAGTCACTACCAATATTCAAATTACCGAGGACATGCACCCGGCCTGCTCCTCATGCATCATACATAGGATCCAAAATCGCAGTCAAAAGGCAGAAACCAAAAGCAGCAGACCAGTTCAATTATTTTGGTAGAAGCCTCTACCAAATAGCAGTTAATATGGAAGTCAACTGCAGAATAGCAAAGGCAAGCTCTGCTCCATTGTATGGCGATGTCAAAGAATGAGTGAAGCAGCAAAACTGAAGGTCTACAGCACTGGAGTACTCACTACCCTTCCGTATGCCTGTGAAATGTGGACTGTATATTGAAGGCATGCAAAGATAGCTTAATCATTTCCACCTGACTTGTCTTTGCAGTATATTAGGCATGAGATGGCTTGATAAAATGCCAGATACCGAAGTTCTTTCTAGAGCAAGTCTACCATCAACCCACACACATTGCTAATGACCGTGCACAGATCCATTGAGTAGACAGATCATCTGTATGTCAAACAAGTGCATATCCAAGGAGGTCTTTTCTGGGGAATTTTCTGATGGTAAATGCTTGCATGGAAAGCAGAAACAGCATTACAAAGATACACTACACTCCCTGAAGTCATTTGACATAGATACTGTATGACCACCTGGGAAACTTCACACGCAATCATTCCATCTGGCATAGCTTCATTCATAAGGGCTGTCAAACTTGCAAAGTAAAGCACACTGCAAAAGCCACAACATAAGCCACCCTCAGTCACTTTGGATAGTGAGATGGGCAGCAAATAAATAAATAAATAAATAAACAAACAAACAAACAAACAAACAAACAAACATGAGTTTGTGCAAGTCTAAAGGCCTCAATGCAATAATTGTCATGTCTACACATTTGCCCAATGTGTGCTAGGACATTCCATTCCTGAATTGGCCTGATTGTCATCTTCAGACACATCACATTTAGTTTGAATGTGATTGATGGGGTTGAGGTCTTCATCAATGACAATGGACAAAAACCAAAACATTCAACATCCTCTTTGGTATCTACCGTAACCATAAAGAGATGCAAACATTTACAAAGAGACAAGAGATGATTTTATGTTCTCATGCTTCTAGATATAGAAAATAGTTCATTGTCTCTTGGGGAGAAACCAGATTCAAACCTGAACAGATTTTTAACAGGCCTATCGGTTCCTTCCCAACATGTATTCATGATTTAAAATAATGTTATTCTCCAAATCATTTCAATAATGCTATATAGTTAACAACTTGGTGGAGTTCCATCCCCTAAAACAGGGGATGTCTGTATAAAGCAGATAAAACTGATACTATATAACAATTCTAGAAGTCTGAGGCCAGATGGCTGCATGGTATGCATTTAAGATCTGCAGTATGGAAAGCAGAAAAGTGGTTCTGGATGGTTGAGGATTTAACAATCTCACAAAACCTTTTAATTATATCAGTGAAAGTCTCTAGCCTCACTGGCTGCAGAGAAAACCTTGAATGCCCTCAGGAAAGGAGAGCCCAAGGCTAAGAAACCAATGAGTCAGAGGGAAGTTGCTTCCAAGTTCAGCTAATTATTAGGTGTATACTTCATTATCCTTTTGCAAGATCTTTAAACGGTTCCTTTGTACGGCAATCAGAGCTCCATGGAAGTTAAGATTCCCTGTCATGTGACAGAATTATAGAATGTGGCATTTGGGGAAGAAGCTCAAGTTTCATTTTTAATAAAGAGTTTGCACTCAAGACCAAAGGTGCACTGGCATTTTAGGAAGAAATTGCTGTGATTCAAGTTACTTTAAAATCCATGTTTTGCCTCAGGTCCAAAGGGTGTTTTTGGTAAATCCAAAACTCTGCATTTTCTTACTGGCAAATTGACTGGGGTGGGGGTGGGGGGCTTAATTTAACCTCTCTCTCATTTTTTCTTTCCTCTCACCCTTCTGTCTGTCTGCTTCAAGTGGTTTTTAGAATTTTCTCAGGTGTTTCAAGGTCAAGAGCTAACCCTTGTTATCTTTATGTAGGGTGTCTATATATAGCCACAAATCTATTTGGAAACCAGAGTTGTTTTTTTAAGTAGATAAATAAAATAAGTATTAAATAAGAGAAAAAATCTAGTTCACCATAATAATAGGCCACTGCTAATCATTTACTGTTCCGTGTGGATTAGCACCATGCCAAGGGACAGATATTGCTTTCCAAGTTCTATCTAAAAATGTCTAATATCTTGTTCTCGAGTGTCTGTTTTCCTTTCCTTTCCCGGTTTTGGAGCCCTCCTTCTGACCTTAGCCTTATGATTTATCATTTATTTTCTAGGAGATGGGGATAAAATTCTGACTTACACTTCTGGTTTTAACTCAAATGCTCCTTTTCCATCCTAATAAGCACAATAGAGTTATTCTTCAACAAATATGGAAACAATGAAAGCCATATGTGCAATTTGCTCGTACATTTTGTCTTTAATTCAAAGAAACCTGCTGAGAATCACTCCCTTCATAAGTGACAAATGACTCTTGGGACAGGAAGATGTAAGAACTATAATACTCAACAAATACACTCTAATGGAAAAGTCATAAGATGGGGTCATTTTTTTTCTCTTTTAGTCATGTATAAGCTTTCAAAGGAGAAAATTAGGATAGGGTTATTACAGCATTAAGAGCAGATAATTATAAAATCTTTTACACAAGGGTGCACAAAAGGGCCTATGCTTGAAACAAACTTCCAAGTGTTCTGTGCTCGAAACAGAATCTAAGGTTCTGAAATTTTTGTTTCAAGGTCAAAACAAATTCTGTTCATTTCGAAATCTAATTCTGGCCAGTCCAAGCCCCCTTGTTTCTCTTATTCCAGGCTGTTCTGAGCATCGTGATTACTTTTTGTTCTTTGATGAGTGATTGTCTTGCGTTTTTTCATCCAATTTTCCTACAAATTTTCCTCCAATCTGCCCCCTTCCACAGAAAAAATAGCCAAGCATAAAAATCACATTGTTGGGGGGGGGGGGTTGACAGATTAGGGTTGAAATTCAGTAGTGCTCACTGCAGCCTACATGTTTGACTTCTCTTGATGCAATCAAAGATGCACTTAGAAATGGTAGGAAAAAAGGAATCCCGTGTGAAGTAGAATTCTACATTCATAAGAACAGAACTCAACATGATGCTGAAAGTGGCATGAAGTTTTACCAACAACATAATTTGGTATATCAAGTGGATGGAATGAAATGAATACACATGGCTTATATAAATAAAAGACTGGCACCAGAACACTTATACACACAAGTAGTTTGAGCCTCCCTTAAGGATTTCTGCGTGTTTTCTGCCACTGATGTTTATAATACTTCTTAAATCATGACACATCTAAAAAAAAATAGCTGAAATATACTGAAGGGAACTAGAAATACAAGATTCCTGCTTCTGTCTATTATCACTGAACAGAAACTAGGCTTCAGGACTGTCTTTGAGGTTTTGCTCCATCTTTCAACCTGCTCGACAAAAATGTTTACAAACGCTTTGTGATAGGAGCTTTTTCGTTGATGCTGTCTTCAAAATCCACCAGTGAAAGGCCTTGGCTCCATTCTAGCTCTTCTTTTAAGTGGCAAGTAATCATCTGAAATAGAAAGAGAATCTGTGCTGGGCTCTTTTTTATTTGTTTGTGACTTACCCCACCAGAGGTGAGAAATCTGGCCTTTGTGTAAAACCTCATCAGCCAGTCAATCACATTCCCTGTGTAAACTCAGGCATGAATTCACAGGGCAATTAATAGTGAAGGAACATGAAAGATTTTGTTTCAGGCTAGCTTTGGGGAGGATACTGTAAGAAATGTCCACATTTTCTTCCTCGGAATCATCTCATTTCAACAGAATCCAGATTGGAATAGACAGTATCAATGATGAGTTGTTCTTATGTAAGTATAATTGATGCCTAGGAAGTTAATGATATAATCTTCTGCATGGCTCCTTGCTCCTCTCCCCCTCTGCCATAAACTCCTGACCTTCTGATTAAAGATACACAAAAGATCAGACAGGAAATAGATCAGAAATAATTCAGTTCCTTCATGATTTCCACTACATCAGCAAGGCTCTCGGGATTCCAACCATTGGACACAGGAGCACGGAATGGGGCAACTTGCCACGGCCAACTTACCATGACCAACTCACCCTGGTCAACTCACCATGGCCAATTTGCCACAGCCAGCTCACCACAGCCAGCTCAACACCAGACAACTCACCATGGGAGGCTGAGGGACAATTAACAATCCCATTTAATTATTTAAAATTATTTTTAAAATTATTTTAATTTTTGCCATTCACATTTCATTTTGTCCCTTCTTTCGCATTCTTTAATTATTCTATTCCACTATTTCTTTAATATTAGTGTAACTCTTGTCCGGCGGTGAGTTGGCCTGTAGCCGTTGGCCATGGCGACTTGACCCTTGGGGAGTTGGCCATGGTGAGTTGGCTGTGGCAAGTTGTTGTAGACCCACAGAAGTTGTCGTAGACCCACAAGCCCAGCCACCCACCCGCAAACAACAAAAATAGGATACTACTAAAATTCTGAAAACTTAGAAAATAGGGCTGGGGTAAAAGTCTGAGAGCTCAATTCAGTTCTGGTGCCTAGCATGTTCTTAGCTTTTAAAAATGTTTGTCATCTATGCCAGACTCTGGCTGGAAGATTTCAGTTCTTATTATTTTTTTTAAAAAAATGAGATATGTAACATATTTGAGGGATGGAGAGAAACAGACACCCAACTGCTCTGCAGCAGCTTTCTCCAATTTTGTCTCCCAATCCCCTCCCCCCCCCCATCCCAGCACAGTATAATCAGGTTTGGAGGAAGACTATTTGTTCAGGATTCATCAAAACCTCATTATCAGACTTTCAACCTGTTCAAACAATGAATCAGGGGCAGATCAGTTTGAAGCCAATTCCACAGAACTGAAGATCTCTTGCTCCCCTCCCTCCCTTTTCATTTTGGCAAAAGCCCCATGCACTGCCTAAGCCTAGCGGAATTAAAAAAAAAAAAGAAAGAAAGATGCCCCACCCCCCACTTCTTTGCTTTCACTCTGTTTCAATAAATCAATCCCAAATCAACGTCTCCTCCTAAGCCTGGGAGACTGACTGGGGTTTAGCCTGTGAGCTTTTCCCTCCAGACAACAATTATGGGGAGAAACATCTGAATAAACACAGGATCATTTACTTAAAGAATTGACAGGCCTTCTACTTGAACTGCTTTAAATTATTTGATGCCATTTTTTGTGTTGGTTTTTTCCCCCCCATAGAAACATATAATTACAGTCATTTACCAATGGCTAAGGGGGAGGGATTAAGAGAAGCTTCTGCAGGCACATATGCATGCATACGTAAATGTCTTCTTGCCTATAGACACATGGCATGGTTTGCAAAGGTTCCATCCAAATAGCCACACTGTGCCTTGTTACAACTGCATTTCTTTGATCTGGTATTTCCCAAGATCGGGGCTGCTTCGAGGTAGCTATTTCTCTCTTAGATTTGGCTGGGTCAGGATGGAGAACTAATCCCCCATCCATATTTCCCATGAGCCAAATTAAGTCTGGGAAAGGGAAGATACATCCTCTCCTTCCAACGGTCTCTTCCTTCATTCAAACAGAAGCTGGGAGTAATTGCTCCCAGCCTCCCTCCAAGGAAAAGGTGGCAGCTTTGATGTGGCATCTCTCCATTGAGTCAGTGTCATTGCGCTTCTGCCTTTCCCAAACAAGAGGGGAACCGGTGGCTTCGGGTTTGAGGTGTTGTAGACCAAAGGAAGATGCCTAGTCGGTAGATAGGCACAGCCTCTTCCTTCCTGGCTGGGCTATCTTTCATTTTATTTTGACATGAGGAGAAGAAGAAGTCCTGCATTCATTCTTCACAGACTTTTAAGCTGATCAAAGGAAAAGCAGTGAGTTAGAACACAAGGCAATAATTATCTATGGCACCAATTAGGGAAGAAACGGCTTCTAGGTGCTTTGAGAATGTGTATTAAAGAATGTATCTGAGTGCATTCAGTATGCAGGGACCCCAATCTACTCTCAAGGACTGGGCTTCTTTCCAATATTATGAATGAATTTCATTTCCATTTCTTTTTCAAAAAGGCCATTTAAAAAGCAAATAACCTAACCTTGTTTTAACTGATGCATCCTCCACTATTACGTTATTAACCCTCGTGCTGTTAGAGTAATGCTATTTTGGAAACTTTAGAAGAGTATAAGTCATGTGGACATTCTTGTACCATCCTGAATATTAGGTAGCTGACTCCTACCTGGAAGGTAAGAATAATCTTCACTGACTGCAGTTCAATGAGATTGACAGCCTAGGCCAGTGATGTCTAACCTTTTTGCCATCGTGTGCCAAAAGCAGGGGGAGCATGGTGGGGTCACACGCATGCGTGCCCACATCCATAATTCTATGCGCCCCGCCTTCCCTTCATGCTCCCCCCCACTTTTGGCACGTGATGGCACAGTGGGCCCGGTAGGCCTGTTTTTCGCTCTCCCCAGGCTCCAGAGCCTTTCTAGGAGCCTGGGGAGGGTGAAAACGGCCTTCCCCACCCCACCCCCGAGGCCCGCTGGAGGCCAGAAACAGTGTGTTTCCTGACTTCTGGTGGGCCCAGAAGGCCCAAAAATCAGCTGGCCGGCACACGCATGCATGCTGAAGCTGAGCTTGCGTGCCCACCAATATGGTTCCATGTGCCACCTGTGGCACACATGCCATAGGTTCGCCATCAGGGGCCTAGGCTCTAGAAGGTTACCTTTACAAGCGGGATATACAATTGCAACCTGAGCCACACACAATTCCCTTCAAGCACTGGAATAGCTTCTAAAGCAGGGGTTTCCAACCTTGTCAACTTTAAGACTTGGGGACTTCAACTCCCAGAATTCCTCAGCCAGCTTTGCTTGGCTTGAAGTCCACAAGTCTTAAAGTTGACAAAGTTGGAGACCCCTGTTCTAAAGCCATGTGATAAGACATGGAAGTTATTCAATATATTGGAGGAAATGTTATCAAATATATTTAATTTCAACTTATTTAGCTGTTTCTCTAGCCCTCACTGTGTTTGTGACCATGTTCTCCACCCATGGCCAAATGTTTTAATTCACGCTGGCTAGGGAATTCTGAGAGTTGGAATCCACAATCTTAAAGTTGCCAAGTTTGAGAAAGAGTTGCTTTAACTGATGCAAGTGCCACCCAATTTCTAACATAAAAGCTAAAAGTGACTTTCAGGCTAAAATGGATTCCCAGAGAACATGAAGATGCACACAGGTGATGATGGCTGCTGGTCATTTTTTGAACATGAGTACTGTAGCCAATGAAAGACTTCAACAGCAGCCACAATTTTGATTCCTGCAGTCGTGATTTCCAACTGTTAGTGACCTTTCTTGGCCATCACCCATAGAAACCAAAAGGAAAATAGCACAATAAGATTGTCATGTATCCACCAAACTTTTTCAGATTAACACAGCTGAAGAATTTGAAGGCCAAGAAAAGATTTCCGGATCATCCTCTGACCAAAGTTCCAAAATTAACAACAACAACAAAACAAAGAACAAAGCCAAGTATTCCAACTTTTTTCTCCTTCCTTGCACCTATTTTCTTAGTTGGACTTAAATTCTATCTAGGCAATTTATCACCACATAAACCCACATAAAGTTTACGTTTAGGAATGGGTCTAGGTCAGCGGTCACCAACGGGTGGTCCGTGGACTACTGGTGCCCCGTGAGAAAATTTTGGTGGTCTGCAGAAAAAGTATTTGCATTTTTTATATTGCACTAAATCAGGGGTCCTCAAACTACAGACCCTGGGCCAGATACGTGCAATGAATGTTTGTGTTGCTGCAGAGTCTCCCCCTTCGGGGGTCTTCTTGTGTGGGTTGGAGGGGGGCAGAAATTCCGATTTGGGGGTCTGTTTCAGCCTCCTGTTGGGGGCTTTGGGCAAAGGCTGGAGGGAAGTGCTGCTGGTGGCGAAGAGCCGGAGGACCTTGTTCCAGTGGGACTGCTCATGCCTGAAACTGGCTGCCATCTCAGCCCGCTGAGTCTCCAGGCGCCAGTACCTAGCCTTGCACTCCCGCAGGTCTTCCCTCTGTTTGGAAAATTTATGCTCCTAGTCCTCAGTGAGGTGCTTCTGCTGAGCCTCCTTCTCGGTCAGATCCAATTTGAACTAAGCTGTTTTGCCAACTCTTTCTCATGGTGCTTTCAACAGCTGCTTCCTGTTGGGGCCCTAAGGAACCCAGGTGGGCAGGTGAGGAGTGGCTGGGAGGGGAGGGGTGAGTAAAGGCTGGCAAGGTGCCCCTAGATGCAAGTGACATCGAGTTGGCCACGCCCACCCAGTCACATGACCACCTAACCACGCCCACCAAGCCAGTCATTAGGCAGATCATATTAGTAGTCCATGGGATTTAAAATTATGAATTTAGTGGTCCCTGAGCTCCAAAAGGTTGGGGACCCCTATGTTATGGAACAGCCTTCCTTCCTCAGGACCTTGGTATCTTCTGGACCATCTCTGAGAGTTGGGAGAGGGAGGTATGGCTCTCCTCCTTCCTCTGGACCCATTCCAGGTGATGGTGATGCAGGGGAGAGATGGAACCCACAGCTCTGGCACTATGGGATGCCTCAGGGCTGAAGACTTCCCACACCCAGCATCTACAATCTACCTGCAGGTTCTGGGAAAAGTCATCAGCGATGTGCTGATGATACCTAGCCCTACATTTCTGCTCCTGGCCAACAAGTATTTCCGTGGATGGCCTTGGAGGATATTGGGGGCTGCAGGAGGAAGAATAGGCTTCAGTTTATCCCTAGCAAGGCTTTGGGCTTTAGGGCCTCTGGATCCAAGAATTTGCCATCTCTTGTTCTGATGGACAAAACAGAACCAGTGCATAACCTGAGGGCCCTCTTGGACTCGCAGCTCCTGTTCAGTGAAAAGGTCAGGACTTCATCTTGTGTGCCAATGGCATTATTTTCCAGACTGACATAATTACTCAGGACTTAGTCGCAATGTGCTCTACATGGGGTTGCCTCCATGAAGAACATTGAGAAACTTCAAAACTCTTCCAGAGGTTTTTTTAATGAGTTGGGGGAACATCAGAAAAACATTTGTATAGCTGCAATTAGGTCGTTGGTTATAGGAAGCAACCAAAATTGGCGTTTAGAATCTTTGATGTTGGTTTCTTGACTGCTTATTAAAAGCAGGCCTTGAAATCCTTGCTTTCCTAACTGTCCTATTCCCTCTCAAATGCACATACACCATGGAGGATTCAAGGGATTCATTGAGGCTTTTCGAGCTCTCCAAAACTCTTCCCCAGGGAATCCCAGTTCAGCAACAAGCAACCGAGTTGTGGGTTCTGTCCGGTTCTTTAGAACCGGTAGTAAAAGCTCCGCCCATCTGCCCGGATGTCATAATTGATGATCTGCGCATACACAGAAGCTTCTGCACATGCGTAAAAGGTGCTCCCATTGCGAACCGGTAGTAAAGGTAAGTAGAACCCACCCCTGAAGCAACCCCCAATGAGTTTCCCAATTCAGTTCTGAAATGACTCCCACAATTAATCCAAGGAGCTGGAGCAGTCTACAAGGCAAGGACAAGGTAGAAGCAAAACCAGGCACACCCACACCAAAGTCCACCATCAAGGTCCAAGGCAAAGGCAAGTCCTATAAGTAGGTTCAAGAGTCAAGGCACAAATCCAGGGTCTAAGTCTACAGTCCAGGTCAGGAAGATCAACAAAGAAACTCACAAATGCTAGGCACCAAAGCAGATGTGTTGTTCCCAGTGTCATTCCTTTCTTCTCGCTGCGCTAAATACCCATCGCAAGAGCCACTGTGGTGCAGTGGTTAGAATGCAGTCCTACAGGCTACTTCTCTGCCTGCCAGCTGCCTGCAATTTGGCAGTTTGAATCTCACCAGGCTCAAGGTTGATTCAGCCTTCCATCCTTCTGAGGTGGATAAAATAAGGATCTAGATCGTTGGGGGCAATATGCTGACACTGTAAACTGCCTACAGAGGTATTACTTAGAACTGCTTAGAAACTGTGAAGCGGTATATAGAATTAGAATTAGAATTAGAATTAGAATTAGAATTAGAATTAGAA
>WNWU01000032.1:2236474-2261429 GCA_012654045.1 Ptyas mucosa
AGGAAGGAAGGAAGGAAGGAAGGAAGGAAGGAAGGAAGGAAGGAAGGGAGGGATATTTACTATAGCATTCTCTCTATAGGAGTTCTGAAGTGGAATGTGATAGGAATAAAGGATTTTTAACTTCCCAACTAGTCTGAGTGAATAATAACTTATTAAGATTGAAAGGAGAAACTGAATGGATGGATGGATGGATAGATGATAGATAGATAGATAGATAGATAGATAGATAGATAGATAGTTCTGCTTGTGTGTGTGTGTGTGTGTGTGTGTGTATCTCTAATCAGATCTTTTAAACCCAATTTCTAAAAGGCCCTGTATTAGTCAGCACATGCACGGAATCTTTAATTTGAAATGTTCAAGGCAGGTTATTGAACAAAGCTGGTATTTTCGTGATGCATTGTAGCTTCACCTTATCGCAGTGTAAAGGGTAGTCAGATTGTCCTAAATTATGTCCAACTAGCCCCCCTGGATCCACGGATTAAGAGATTAAAGGAGACCACTGGGCAATGGCTCCTCTTTCCCCTTCATATTCCTGGTATGATAATTGCCTAAACTGATTTGCACTTCCACAAAAAAGTCTTTGTAGCTGGAACACAGCAGACCGAGGTTTGTGCTGTCAATGGCAAGAAAACTGATTAATGCAGCCTATCAGACTAAAGAGCAAATGAACCATGAATTAAATTAAAAAAAAAAACTGGGGTATCCTAGAAAGCCAACTAGTTTCTGCAGGATTATAAGAAACTTTTTGCCCTTCCCTATTAACGCTGGCATCCCTCTCTTCTCTTAGAAAAATTCTTATTGGCATCCCTCTCCCTTCCTTTAGAAAAAAAATCTCCTTTAGAAGATGTACACAGTAATACCAAAAGAAAAAGAAAATAAATACGACTGAAAGGAAACTGATATGACTATATTTTTGAGGCTGCAGCTTGAATCCTCTGTCCCAAAGTAACATGTAAAGTATAATTATTATATTACGACATGCTATTCATGCATTGATCCTCAAGGCAATCCTGTGGAATGATCTTACACATGTATGTTCTGAAGACAGTCCACCGAGTTCAATAAAACTGCCAGGTAAATTGTAGTTTGGTTTGCAACCTTAACTTGGAGGTAAATTAGGCTAGCACCAAAAGGGCTTTACTTCCAAGGCTCTGTTAAAATGAAGCTTCATAAGAACAGAAAGAAAAGGAGGGAAGGGTTTAATTACACTGGGCCTTTTCAAACCATTTTCATGATCGGATAGGTTCGTGGGTTCAGATGGGACTTAAATCCAAATTAAGGCTCAGTAATGCCCAGATTACAGTGGGCCAATCAGCAGCCCAATTATATTACTTCAATATATACCAGTATTAAAATGTTGACAGCCCAAAAAATCTAAGTAGCTGTAATAATGTACTTCTAAGATATGTTTTTATGGACACAATATTTATCTCCAACACTGCACACTGAGCTACATTTCCAAAAGTTCAGGTATACTCTGGCAAACCTGTTTTCTAGGTGGACTTGAATAACTTACATAGACATATTGCTTCCAAATGAACACTGCATTTTTCAAAACAAACGCATCCCTTTGTTTGAAAAATCATCTTATTGTCAATGTGATTTGATATAAATATTTTTATCCCTTGTTACTAACAAAGTTACTTCAGGATGGCTGATTCCAATCAACATTGATCATAAAATCTAAAGGCTATTAGCACCAGAAAGGGATTGGGGCAGTGGTGAAATCCAATTTTTTTTTTACTACCGGTTCTGTGGGTGTGGCTTGGGGAGCATGGCAGGGGAAGGATAATGCAAAATCTCCATTCCCACCCCACTCCAGGGGAAGGATATTGCAAAATCTCCATTCCCACCCCACTCTGGGGCCAGCCAGAGGTGGTATTTGCTGGTTCTCCGAACGACTCAAAATTTCCACTACCGGTTCTCCAGAACCTGTCAGAACCTGCTGGATTTCACTCCTGGATTGGGGGCGTGGAAAGGAGAAAGTTTTTTTTTAAAAAAATGCTTAAAGTTGTTAAGCTGTATTGATAAATCTTTATTGACAAAATATTGACATTGAGATACTTCTTGGAAGTATATAGTGTGTTAGAATTCTAACAAATTAAACACACAACACAAAAATATTTACATTCTGGTAAATAAGACAATAAGGAAACATTTGTCATTTTAGTCAGCCTTTCCCAGCCTGGTGCACTTCAAGGGTCCATTCAGTTCCCAGAATTCCAAAGGCCATGTTGGCTGGGAATTCCGGGAGTTGAAAGCCACCACTTTAAAAGGCACAGTGTTGGAGAGGTTCATTTTAATAGCTGTAAAATCTTGGAACAATTGACAAGTTATTTTATTTCAGTGCTTGAAATCCCTCCCTATGGAAAATGGGTCAGGGTTGAAATGCCTTTTCTAACACTGGTGCCTCCCAGCTCTGCTGGACTACTATTCCCATCTCCCCAGATGCTGGGCATTATGGGAATTGCAGTCTTCCGCATTTGGGAGGCCCAGAAAGGCTGAAATGTCTTCAGATCCCTTCAGTAATCCTGTTTTTAGCACAGCCCATTAATGGAAAGAAAAAAATATATATAACTGGAATTTTAGGACTATTTTCTTTAAATTTGTCTTGCAGCAAAATTACAACGGTTCCTTTCCCTTCCACCTTTCACAACCTTTATCCATTCCTTCAGAGGGAATCCCATTTGGGGAAAAGCAAAACTGATTGGGAAAAAAAAATAGAATTTGTTACCGCTACTTCATTTAGTTTTCACAACCACATTGACACCAGAAGTTATAAAAAAGATTTACAAACTGCACAGCTTCTCATAAAATAAACTTTAAAAGCACACTGAACCTGTCTCGGGAGGAGGGGGGGGAAGTACACTTCATATCCGCGCCTCCCTTTAGCAATCTTTTCTTTCAAGCGCTGCACCCTCCTTCGTCCCCTTCCCAAAAGGCCTTTTAACCAACCAACCAACCAACCAAAAAGAAAAAGAAAAGCATGCAGTTCAAGTTTCTGGACCAGGTGTGTCGATTTTGGCTAGGTGGCATTTTCTGTCCCTCAGACTGGGAGAAAATCAGAATTATGGTTAATAAGAACAAATCCCTCGTGAAGTGCAAGGCGTCCCTACGCCGCGGCTGTTGGGAGAGTGTATGCATTTATTTCCCTTTTGAAATTTGAAGTGATTTCATTCTGAATGGCAAGAAACTGAATATTGGTCAATCGTCTCCTCTCGGTGATTTGGCTTTGATTGGCAGTCTCTCCCTTTCCCCCACCCTCGGGTCTCTCGCTCGCTCGCTCTCCCTCCCTCCCTCCCTCGCTCTTTTATTTATTTATTTATTTATTTATTTATTTATTGTACCGGTGCAGGACCAGCACGGTCAACGCTCGGACTCGCCGCTGCCTCTGTCTAAGCCAGACGGGGCCGTGCAAACAAGCAGGAATCTCTCTCTCTCTCTCTCTCTCTCTCGCCCGGCCACGACACTCACTTTCCTGGGCTTGTCCCGAGCCTTGAACACGTGTGCGGTGTTCCTGGAAAAGTCTGTTAAGCGCCAGCATCGAGTTTCTCTCTCTCTCTCTCTCTCCCTCTTTCTTTCTTTCTCTCTCTCTCTCTTTTTGCTGCTTCTTTTTCTACTTGTTTAAAGGGGTGGTTTAATCGTCGGACGTGACGTCGATCTCCTCTGGGCTGGCCTGCTTGGTGGCGATCCTCCACCGGTTAATATGATGAGTTCCTTTCTTCTTCTGTTGGGAGTCCGAGCCTTCTTCTTCCAACTTCTGCCGCTTGAACTTTGTCCGTCGATTCTGAAACCAAACTTTTACCTGGGGGAGCACAAGGAGATAGGAGGAGAAAACAGAGGCGGCCATTAAGCTCGGGCAGGGACTCCCTACTAGTTAATTCTAATTCATCATCATTAGGGGGGGGGAATTTTCCCCCAAAGGATCCTTTTCTGCCCCTTGAAACGCTGCAAATCTGCGCCCAGGAGCTTCTTCCCGGATTCGAATATATGGGACGCCCCCCACCCCCACCCCCACCCCCAACTCGGCTTAAAGCGAACCAGGAAGCCACGAGAATAACTCCAAAAAGAAACTTCTCACTTCGAAAATATCCCTAATCCTCACAGCCTTCTTTACCCTCCCAGACGCTGAGAGATTCTGGTTTTAATTCCAGAATCGACCTTCATCCACAATCCTTCCAACCAAAGGCCGCTGGTGGTCACCTCACACTTTCCCTTCCCACCACTATAAATGTATGAGTGAGCGCGCACTGGCTCCTTTCTCCTGGCTACAAATTAAGCGTTCAGCAGCAGCCTAGAGAGAAGTGCCAGAAATCCCCAGAGCCGCCTCCTGCCTACCTTTGATAGCAAGAGCCAGGATCGCAGGCGGGCCCTCTCCCACACACCACCACGCAATACACACGCACTGTAGCTACACGAAGGTATTCCCGGACTAATAACTTAACACTAGAGTTGCAAACCTAAACCTGGCTGTTACACGGAATTCTGGTTTCGCGCTTACAATTATTCAGAAGTTAATTCAAAGGTGGGTTAATTAAGAGCAGCGATGCAGGAGGGCAGGCTGGGATTGGAGGCTGGATAAAGACTTTTAAGATTAAGCCCCTTAGAACACCGGTCTTTTCCCTGCAAAACGGTATCCGACCATTCACGTGTAATTTATAGAAAAAAATTCTCCACGGAGTCTAACGGGACTTCCTTTAAAGTAAGCGCCCAAACCTTGAAAAGCTATATGTTCTTTCTCCCTTACTTGCTCTACCCAGAGCTTCGCCTGGTCTTGGAGCCTGACAATATGGCATTTCATGCGAACCGGTGCTTTAAGATCCTATGCACGCTTACTGGGAAATAAATGCCATAGAAATTAATGGACTTCCCGTGGCTTCGGAAGACAATGCCAGGATCAAAGGCAATCTCATTGACTTCACAGGAACACTGACCCCTTGCCTCTTTGGAACTCAGTTAAGCCACAGTAATTGGGCTTTAAGATTAATCTCCCACTTTAGGCAGAGTCCTTGGAAATATGCCCCCATTGATGTCAATTTAGGACCGCAGCTTTTCATTCTTGACTGGAACGCGTTTTTAACATTAGATTCCATCAGAAAATCAATAGGGCTCCTCTCCCAGGAAAATCGTTCAGGATCATGATGCCGAGTGTTCAACACTCGTTACAACACACCGCTTGGATCACGCTGGATTTTGAACGCCACCGGAGCTTCTGACTGCATTCGAACTCTTCTAAATGCTTATTTTGAATTAGGGGGCACTTCGATCGTAAAACGTTAACTTCTCGCCAACAAAGCATAATAATTCTATTAACATAACCTGTTAAGCCAAATTATCCCGCGACTTAACCCCAAAGAGCTGGTTCACACAACAAATTAAAATCTGATGTGATTCGGTTTGCTTGGCCTTGTGTGAACAGAGTCTCTGTGCTGTAGAGTGACTCCCTATTTACTCCAGAATAGCTCGTGGGGGGGGGGCAATACCTTCTGTGGACCCCACCTCCTCATATCTCAATGGACCACTGTCAGAAGCCTTGTGCCCATTTACCTGGACTCAACCCTGGTGATTTGATTTTAAACACATTCACTCTGCCTTGCCACACATTTTGCTTTAAATAGAGCCTCACTGACCAGGAGGTTCCACCCTCAAGAAGAGTTGGATCTGTGTACATTCACCTGCATACATTCCTGTTTGCATTGCTCCATGTGTTTATCTGCATCAGTCCATGGTCCATATCTCTGTATGCTACCTATGGTATATACACAGATATTTAAAAAATCTGACAGGGAGAAAAAGGGACTGGCCCCTGTGTCGTTTACTGAAAAGTGGCAGCCACATCTACATATTGTAGGTATTAAACACAATGGAGTGAAGGTGTTTTGTTCTTGCGGAGAAGGGAATATTTACCCATCCAGCCTGCCTTGAGGTGTGTTTATGTACGTTATCACACCTGTACCCAATTCCTGAGTCCCCACATCTTCTCTCTGTGGTGCCCATTACAGGACATTTTACACAAGAAAATAATGGTGACAGTACTTAGGAATTCCAGGGTTCAAGTTCTTGCTATTAATCACCACAGCTTAAACACAATAACAACTAAGCCAGACTTTTTTTAAAAAAATCCTCCTCTACCCACTTTCTGCCATCTTTCGTTTGATCTTTCCCCTGAAAAGCGGCTCTTACTGTCGGACCTTAGAAACCGATTATGAGACAGGCCTACCAACATTTAGCCCAAACTCAGCTAGGCTCCAGGTTAATTTAGGAGGGGGAGGAATCCCTTTAAAGGTGGAGGAGGGGATTATTCTACCGTAATTAAAAATAATCAAAGGGGGAGGGAGGGAGAGCGGCGAAGGAGCTCAGTTAATTAAGGAGGAGGTTCGAATTCTGCCAACTTCAAATAGAGGCTTCTTTTGTACCAAGCGCTTCTGTCTTATCAAAGGAGGGGAAGGGGCTTCAGGTCTCCTAGAAGCTCGGGGGACCCGCGATTCGAGTTAAAAACCGGGAAAGTCCTTCAGACTGGGCCCTTTTAGGAAAGCAGGGAGGAAGAAGTGCGTTCGCGGAGGGTGGCGGAAATCCGAATCAAACCCGACCTTACTGAGGCTGCGAGTCATTTAGTAATAGATTATATTAGTCCCGAAATTACCTTCGGAGCGCTTGGAACTGACTTCTCCTGTGGCGGCCAAAGGTAAACGCGGTTCTAAAAGGAGGAATAGGAAAAGGAGCGCTTTCTTTCTTTTTTTTTTCTTTTTTCGGCTTCAGCCTGGAAATGCCCGATAAAGGCTTTTCACGGAAGGGGAGGGGGGGCAGGGGGGAAAATCCGAAAACGGGACCATTTTAATCAGCCCCTTTAACCCGCTTCGCTGCCCTTTCTGAAGCCCTTCGCTGCCAGGCGCCGCCTTTCCTCCCATCTCGGCTGCGTTTTCACATTCTCTCCCGAAGCCCCTTCTTTAAATAGTGTGAGCGGGGAACAAGGGGCGAGTTTAATTCGCTTTTCAGCGTGCTAATTGAAGGGGACGGCGGTTCATTTCTCCACGCCGATCTCCAAAGGGGAGCTCATTTTGTCGGGGGCTGGGGGCCTGACACCACCACAATAGACCCCGACCAGCTTCGGAATCAAGCGGGACAAAGACCACCTTAAAGGCCGCTTTGCCCGTGGAAATCAGCTTGTCAGCAGCCCCTTGTTCGGCGAACCTCATCAAAGCGTCGATCCCGTTGACTGGGGGTTTTGTGAAGGGAGGCATGTTTAAAACAAAAGATTCAACCTCGTCCCTGCTTCTCCTCCGCTCCGCCCCGAGAAAGGCAAGAAGGGTGGAAGGGAGGGGGTGAGAGAGAGAGAGAGAGAGAGAGAGAGGAGGGAGGAGGAAAAAGTGTTACAACTTAATCCGACCCAAGAACGTTACTGTTTACTGGGAACTTTGAACTAAGCTGGGTCTATTTTCCCCTTCTTCTTCTTCGCCTCCCGCTTCTCTTCCCTCCTTTTAAACACGAGAATAACGACGCGGTGGAAGCGTGTTTCTTCCGAAATGGCTTGGAGGGGAGAACAAGGCCCCCAAACTTAAAGGAAGGCGCAATAACCAACTTGAACTATCACCGGAAACTCAGGCTTAAAAAAAAAAGCCTTCACCGAATGCCCACCTTAAACCAATCTTCTGGTTGCAAAGATGCAGGCGCCCAGAAGGCAGCTGAGCAAGCTTAAAATTCAACCTGAGCGATTAATTTGATCGGCTTTCCCCTCTTCTTCCTCCTCCTCCTCCTCGCCAACCCCTCCCGCTCCCCCCCCTCCCGCCCCACTCCCAAGGTTAATACAATAGATCATTATCCTAAGCACACTTTTCCAAGCGTCTCTTACGGCCTCATCTGGGCGATTGTCAAACAACGCCATTCTGCTTCCATTGCTTTGCCCTGCGCACCAGCGTTTTGATGTGTTTATTCCCCAGGTCTCTCTCTTTCTCTCACAGACACTTTCACTCTCACGCGCGCGCACACAAGCCCACTAATATCTCCTTTGGATCGGAGAACATCCGCGCTTCTCAACGGCAGAACAGTCACCGGGGAGGGTGGGGTGGGGTGGGGGGGAGGCCAAGCTTCGACCCACAAAGCCGTGGAAGACGGTTTTAAGAAGATTCCGGCTTCACTGGAGAACGGAAGGCCTTTTTTTTAATAATAAAAAAAACGAGTGAAAATCCGTGGGATTTAAAATCCCGGCCACTAGATCCAACAACTAAATCCTCTAACCTTTTGCTTGGGAATAGTCCCGTTTCAATAGGATTTGGGGCACCTAAGCAGAAGTGCTCAGGATCTACCCATTGTTCAAATCTAACTTATTTTAGTCTCCTTGGATATTGAATCAAAACGTATGTAAATTAAAAACAGGAAATTTCAATTTCAAAAACAAACCTGGAAAGGGAAAATATAGGATTCCCCTCCCCACACACACTCTCTGGTGGACACGTAATCTAGAGTTTGAAATGCGTTGTTAAATGCGCAGGTTTTATTTAAAACAATCCCAAAAGAAGTCCATACCCTAACCAAGAACACAATAACCAATCAAAAGAGCACACCCTTTGTGCTTCAATTGTCACAACTGACACGGGATAACTGTAGAGGGAGGTCCTCATAAAAGGGCCCCGGTAATACTTTTCAAAATCCTCAAAGATGAAGAAGCCCCAACACCCAACTCCTGTTTTTATTCCTCTGCCTTGAAATTTGGCCCCGGATTATCCTCACTGCGTGAGCCAAAACCTGTTAAGCCGATCTGCCTTGATCAACGGTGTAATCCTAGGCTGGTCTACTTAGAAGTCAGACCCACTGAATTGAATGGGCCTGGCTTCCAAGCAAGGCGTATAGGATTGCGCTAGGAAGAGGATGAATTCCTTTTACTGCCACTCAGGCGAAAGATCTTATTTTACTTGGACTTCAAGGAGCATGTAGCGAGAACCGCTGGCTTTGGGCACCGAGCAGGTCTCTCTTTGACTTTTTAAAGAGAGACACGTTTGAGGAAAATAAGCACGAAGGGGATGTTTCTTTTTCTTTCGAGAATGTGACCAGAAGGAAATATTTTCGGCTCCTTTTCCCCACCCCCCACCCCCAAGTCAACGCGGCCCTTACATTTCAGGCATTGTACACTGGAGACCGTTTCCCCCTCTTCTTTCTCCCTACCTGAGTTTCCGTGAGACTGAGGCTGTGGGCCAGCTGCTTTCTTTCTGCCCCGACCACGTAGTGATTTTTTTCAAAAGCGTGTTCCAACCTCAGTAACTGGGATGGAGAAAAAGCGGTGCGGATCCGTTTCGGTTTCCGGGCCAGTGCGTTGTGCAAGAGGAAACTCTCCGGGCTGGTTTCATTACCTGGATAACCAGAAGAGGGGGGGAAAAAGTGAAGACACACACACACACACACAAAAGCAGGAACCAAGCCCAGCTCAATACTATTTTGTGCTTCTCTTTCTCGAGATGACAAATAACATTCGGCTCCTTCTTTATTTAGTCCTTTTCTGACACGAGGTTTGTTACTCCGGCTAGAGCTTCAATTCTCCCTTGAAGGAGGACTGGAATTAGCTGCCCTCTCTTTTCTAGTACTTACCTCCAGAAAGGAAACTGGGGAGGGAGGTGAAGCTGAGGGGATATTAATTGGCCATTTGGTATTCTTTTGTAGAAGGTAAGATGAGGTGTAAGAGTGCTTCGAACGCATCTAATTAGAATTAAGGGAATGAAGCAGTAACAAAACAAAGCAAATGATTTCTTCTATGGATCAGTTTTCTCCACATACTCCGGGAAAGGTGCGAAAAAGAATCTTTCAGGAGATCCAATTTTCTGAATAGATCCCCCCCCACACACACACACACCTGGATCCACCGTAAGCTCCCACTTTATTCTCTCGGTGTCACGAGCGCTGGGGCTCTTCCACCTCCTCTCCTGGCTGGGCACTTTTGTTTATTTTGAAAACCCTCTTTGTCAATTCCCTGACAAAGATAAGCGGGTAGAGTTACTGCCCTTGCCACGATCCGTTTTGAAAAATGGGGTCGGAGTGCCGCTCTTGCCAAAGTTGGTTTTACGAAATTCAAAGTCCTCCTACGCCTCCCTCCTTTGCTAGAGAAGGCAAGGGAGAAAACGGCGCAGCGGAGATCATACCTTAAAAATAAATCTCGCTAAATTCATTGGGCCTTTGTCCTAAAAACACGGTTGTGTTTTTCTTTCCGTGACACGCACACACATCCAGCGTTTCATTCTCCCGTTGCAAAAACAAAACGAAACCCCCCAAAAACCCGTTTTTAGTAAAGGCTTTGAAAATGTTACCCCAATCGCCTGCCTATTTTGTTCTACTGATTTCTCCGCCTTGGTATTTCGCTCCTTTTTCCCGGCGAGGCCGATGCCCGAGCACCACAACCACAGCCACAGCCAAGCCCTTCCTTTCCGCTGGCGCCCTTCAACAATCAGAGCACAACGGAGCGCGGATTACGGAGCGAGCGAAACCCTTAATTTTCCACCCGGAGTTCAGTCCCGTAATAATTGCTAGCAGTTCTCTTCCTTCTGGGGAATCGCTCCAACCCGAGAGTAGCGCCAGTGTGGATTCGACCTTTCTTCTCCACACCCCAAATAGGTACCCCATAGTGAATTTGGCGGATGGCCTTTATTTAAGTGTTTGTTGGGCGGGGGAGAAGGGAAGCTTTATAAAATAACTGAAGCGCAAATATATACTTTTTCCAAGGCATTGGCTTGGGTTAGAAGTGCAACTGCACCCAGGGAGTGAGAGAGACAGAGAGCAGGAACGCACGTATAGCAGGACGGATGCCTTACAGGCAAAGGCAGCGGGTGCAGATCAGGCTGATTTCTCCTCTCTCCCCACCCCCCTCCCCAATTCAGCCTTCAAAAGTCTTAATCACTGGGCCTCCGAATTTCCCTCTCTCTCTCTCTCTCTCTCTCTCACACACACACACACACACACACACACACGAAACTACCCTTCTATCTTTTTATCTCTCTGGCTGTCTCATCTGCCACGTTTCCCCCCTCTTCTATTTAGTGGTAATTATATGCGAACCCACAAAGAAAGGAAAAAAGAAAGGAAAGGGAAAAGGAAACGAAAGGGGAAAAGCTGTTAGTCAGGAATCTTTCCCAAGTCTTTGCAGCTTTACTTTGTGCTGTTCTGAAGATCTCCCCGTTCACTGGAAAATGACAGCGGAGGGGGGGGGGAGGTGCCAAACCAAAACAGGGGGATGCGACTGCAGGGCGACTTAAGTTGTTGTTTTCCTGAGAAGTTAAGACCCTTGGAGACCCTGGACTTCAAAGGAATGTATTCCAAGGAACTTCCCTTAGAACCCGCACTTCGGAAGCCGATTACTGTAACCCGAAGGACTCACAAAGAAATAAGGCTAAGGAATGTGTGTATGTGCTTGTATTTTAGTTAGTTAGAAATACACACATGCACACAATACAAAGTCCTCTCCTGAAGCCGCTAGGGGAGTTTCTCAAAGAAGTAGCATAAATATTTGAGTTCGGGAGACGGCATTAGTCCCCAATGCATGTCACCTTTGCTTTCTCTATTTAAAAATAAATTCGGTTGAGAGATATTAAAAGCCGCCTTAATACTAAGAAGAATTAGCTTCCACCCTACGCCTTTGTTCTCCTCCGGTTTTAATAGACTCTAGTGTCTTTTCATTGGAATTTCCAGCGATAGGTTAATTTACAGGAGAAGCCCCCCGAGTTAAACGATTACACCAGTTTATTTCGTCGAAGATTCAGACGAACACGAAAAAAAAGGGGGTGGGTGGGTAGGGAAAAAAACCTAAGCCAAAAAGACAGGAATTTCCACAAAAATTCCCTCTCTTCTCCCGGAAGAGGGGGTGGCTCCTTTGAGCGAAATCGATTCTCGAAATTGTGGTTCCCGAGGAACCCTGCTTGCTCCATTCTCTTTGCACTCCCAGCAGTCTGCAGATCCACCAAGAAAGAGGGAAGAAGCCAGAGTTCCCTTGAAGCTGATCCGGACTCGCTCAAACAATTATTTATCGGGGACTCAACTAGCTTTCGAGTTGGCAGGGACAAAGAACCGCGACTTCTTCCTGGCTCCCACCTGAACTCGAAGGCGGCGGACTTGGCCCCCTTCCTCAATAACGGCAATCGGGAGTCCCCCTCCTCGATTTATTTCCCCACCCGTCCTGTGCAAAAAAAAAAAGAAAAGAAAAGAAAAGAAAAAGGAGCCGGGGAAGCGAGCGTGCCGGCCCTCTCCTCGGCGCTTACCTTGGAACCGGTGGCCCAGATATCGATATCTGTGTATGAGCCAGGGGTAGAAGGTGGACGGGTCCCTTTGCTGCGAGGCGAAGAGCGGGTGCGGCGAGGGAGAGGAAGGCAGCGGGTGGGCGGCCAAGGCGTGGGGCGGGGGCACGGGGTGGACCGGGACGGCGGCGGGATTCGGCGGGTGCGAGACAGCCTCGGCGAAGACCAAGTCCGGGTTGGAGTAGACTCCCCGCCCGCCCGAGTGGAAGCCGTTGAGAAAAGGATTCATGGGGCTGGAGTTGGCATAGCTGAGCGCCGCCGGCCGGATGGGATCCTCGGCGCGGGAAGCGGGCAAGGAAGGGCTGTCTTTGGCCACCAGAGATTCGATGGTGAAGCAGCGTTTCGGGGTAGGCTGGAACATCCTGGCGACGGGCAGACGCTCCTCCGGCCGGCCTGCCGCCTGCCGCCGCCTCTCTTCCTCCTCCTCCTCCTCCTCCTCCTCCTCCTCGGGGTCCTGGCCAGGAGATCGGAGGGATCGGCCCGCCTAGATCCAGAATACGGCCGCCGAACGGCCGCCAGCGACGGCAAGAGGAGGAAAAGTGCTTGGCCGCCTGAAGAGGCGAGCGCCCGAAAGGGAGACGCTCTCTGCAGCCGCTCCGCTCGGCTCCCGCGCTCCCTTCATCCACTAAGGGGAGAAAAAAAGTTGCTCGGCGAAGTTCTGGCTTTTTTTTCTTCTTCTTCTTCTTCTCCCACCCCCCCTTTTCTTCGCCCACCCCCCGCCCGCCTGCCCGTCCGTCCGTCCGCCCTCCCTCCCTCCCGCTCGCTCGCTCCTTCCTTCCTTCCTTCCTTCCTCCGCGCAGCGCCCGAGGCGGCCCCTTTTAAGTCCAGCGGCAATCCATGGCAGGCGAGCGATCGGGGTCCCTTTGCCCAAAGTGGCGCAAACGATTTGTTAGTTCATGAGCCTAATTAGTGCCGCGGATCACATAAACAGCTTCCTCTGAAGCCTGGTAAATGGCTTGATGATTGGTCGCTATTACTCGCCTTGAGGTTGAAGGGGGAAAGACTCTTTAAAGTGCGTCAGAGGGGAGAGGCAAAACTTCTGGCCCACGCGATCCTGGAGGGATGGATCCGGGCCCGACTGGAACGGACTCCCTCCGCCTGCCTGCCGGCCGAGAGGGAAGGGGGCGAAGGAGGGAGGGAGCCAGGCGCAAAATCACCGGAGGAGGCAGGAAGAGACGGACGCGGCGGCGGGGTCCCGCCAGCGGAATCCAAGCTCGCCAGGAGGCAGGTAGGAACGGGGGAGGGGGGGGCGGTTTCCCAGCTTTGAGGAGAGGCAGGGAGGAGCTGGGGCGGGAGTGTGTGTGGGGGGGGGGGGTGAAAAGAAGGGAGTCTCTCGTCGGGCTTTAAAACGAAAACAAACGCCGAGCCGGTTTCCTCAAGTCCCCCAACGCCGCGCTTCGGTGGGAAGGAGCAGCTGAGGCTTTTTGGGGTGGGAAACCCATCTTCAGCCTTTCTGGGAAAGATGAGGTTCCGGAGATGGGTCGTGGCTGGGGAGGGGGGCGGACACGCGTCGGTTTCCCTCGTTCGAGCGCCTTCTCACGCCCCCTTTACACCTGAGAAGCTTTTCCCCATTCCGATCTGCAGTCCCGGAGTGTCGGGGGGGGGGCGAGGGGGTTACTTTCTCCTTCTTGGACTTTTCCGGAACTCGTTTCGGGATCCCTCCACAATTCCGGCGTTTTCCTGTCCCGGGAGGGGCGGGGGAAAGAACTCGGCGAGTGCCACGCCACCTTCCCTGGCTCGGGCCGGCAGCAATTTAGGGGAAACTCTTAGAGAACAGAGATGGGGGGGGGGGGGGAGGGGGACACAAAGCTGAGCTTGCGGGAAAGAGACGGGCGCGTCATCCGGGGATCCGGCTTCGTCCGGGTTTTCGAGATTGCCGTGGCGTTCGGGGACGATTTTTTAGGCCCGAGTCCTCCTGCTCCCATTGGCTGCCGCGGTCGAATAATTATGATCACATCCTTACACTGCGGGCCGCTGCTTAGTGTTTATTGGTAGTTAAGGATCTATTATCTATTCATCAACCTCCTATTTTTACCAATTACACTCTCCTAAAGTGAGGTACCAGCAGGTATTTTTCACGTTTGCCATTAATGATTAAAAAAAAAATCTGCGTCTTTTAAATCTATTGGGCGATGTGATTTATTTTCTGAAAGGCGAGGAATTGTGTGTGAAGAAGCATATTTCTGCGATGCAAGAAATCCTCTTTCAGAACGCCCTACTTTTCTCCTGCGTTTGGTTTTTGTTTTGGGGGGTTTTTTGGTCCTGTTTTCTTCCCACTCCTTTACCTAGAAGTAAATAAGCTGAGATATTATTGTTTAAATTGATCGGCACGTTCATATAATTGGCTACTTATCTGCCTTTTTTCGTTAACAACTCTCAATCAAACAAAACAAGGACAAGGGTTGCTGGGGAAGCTAAGATGACCACGATCTCTCGTGGGAAAGATAGTTAGAACTAGGATATAAACGCTTAGGAGTTTCCTTCAGACTGGGCATTTTCTGAGTGTCTAATATGAACTGTACTTTTTTAAAAAATCCATAGTCCACGTGCACTACTTTTATATTTTTATTTGACATATAAAAGTAACATATAAAATACAAACATATTGAATGCTGTTATTAATGCTGTTGAAATGAATACAATTATTAGTATCATATATAATTACATAAAAGCCAAATATTTCTCGGTGGACTAGCACGTAGGCGAAAGGGGAGAGTAAATTAGAAACGCTTTCAGCGATGTGCCTCCATAAAGAAGCTTACTGGAGTTTTTGAGTCTGTACGCATCGCTTACCTTCTCCTCGCCTTCTTCCTCCTAGCCTGATGTATTGGTGTGTGTTTAATATTCTTTCAGAGGGATATTTAATTCAGAGATGGGTTAGAAAGAAAAAGGCTGGCATCTGAACTTGCTTTTGCTTGGCGATTCTAAGCGTCTTTTCATTTTCCCGCAAGAGATTCATTTGCACTGCAAAACAGTCCATCTTCCTCCACCCTTCTCTTTCGTTTCACACGACTAAATATTTTGGCTAGAGCCTTAGAAAAGGGTAGAACGAGGGGAAAGTGGCCTTGGAAAGAGCATTTTGTATCTCCAGGCGAATATAGGAACCACGCCGTTAATCTGGAATTGAAGATTTCTGTTGATCCAACTATTTTGGATTCATTAGGAAAGAATTTTAAGGGACCGCCGTTTCTCTTCCCCTCCTAAACGTGCGAAATCCACTCGCTTTCTGCCGGAGCACTTTTATCTCTGTCCAAGTATATAAATACAGAATACAAGTACTGTGGTGATAATAATTTATTTTATCCTTGGTTGCATGCAGAAGGAGAATTCTCCCGAAATCAGCGGATTTGACAAGCTTGGACAGATTGACGTATCAACAGATCTAAGGCCTGTTTACAAGATGCAGCCGTAGGCCGAAAGATTCCGCCATGGGATTGGAACAGGGGTGGGAAAGGGGTTTGGGGGAGAGAAAAAAAAAGACTTCAGGGACCACTTTACAGCCAAACCAAGTTTGGGTTTTGAAAGTTCCCAAATGGTGGTGGTGGAGAGTGGACGAAGTACAGGTAGGACAACTTGCTTTTAGAGTATCTCCAATTTTAATTTCTGCCAAGAAAAAAAATCTCACTATCGAAATATCTCCAGTCTGGAGGTTGGAGCCCGCTTGCCGCGTTAGAGTGAGTCCCAGGCCTTTAGTGAGTTCCTGGTACGCCGGAGAATATCTCCAACCTTTGAAACTGAACAGTTTCGGAATAGCGACTCCGAAGTGAGAAGCCGGCGGGGCTCTTTGGCTTCTCGGTCTAACTTTGACAGGAAGCCCATCCGAATGGCTCCAACCAGATCTCACCTGCCAAGATCGTCCCGGGCTCTTTCGAGCCGAAGAGAAGTGGAGCCCGGGAAAGTCTTTCCATGTCTTTGGACCGTTCGGCGGCGCAAAAACCTGCCTGCCTTGCGGATTGGCGCTGCGGAAGGGCCTTCTTTCCTCCTGGGCTGCGAGTCAGTGGGGAAAACTCCGGGGTTTTTTCTACCTAAACCAGAATAAGCGTCCCGTTTATTCCACGCTTCCCAGGAGCCGCTAGGCTGCCGAGAGGCCTTTCCAAAAGAGGTTTGCGCTTTGTTGGGACTGGAGAGGTTTTGAGTGTGTGTGTGTGTCTGTGTGTGTGTGTAACAGAGGTGGGGGGGGGAAAGTTGTCCCTATTTTTTCCCCTGGAGCTTTTCATTCGGTGTCCTGAGTTCGGATCCCCTTCCCCGTGGTCCTGATGATCTGATTCCTTCTTCCCTGTCGCCCACCAATTATTTAAAGACCGGTTCAGACGAATCAACCCCGCAACTTCCAAAATTCCCGGGAAAGAAGTCAGCCCGTAAACACGCGGGCACGTCGAAAAGTTCCGTCTTCCCGCTTTCCTAAGGCCCTCGTGGGTTTAGCGGAACTGGCCCGGGCTCACAAGAAAGACCCAGAGGGAGTGGAGCCCGGCGGACAGGCGGAGAGATAATTATAAGTGACTTCAATACAGATTCAGCTCTATCTGAATGCAGATTCCGATTCATTGTCCGGTAAGTTGAGCTACCCCGAGACCCGTTCCAAAGCCTTTGAAGTGCCCGGAGCCAGCCTGGCTGTGGAGGCTCGGCTTGCCTTTTCTCCTTCCCTGGGATAGGCCAGAGATGGATCTGCTAAGAGACAGGAAGGCTCAATCCTTGGAGAATGGCAAGAGGTCGGTGGCCCCCAAAGCGCCTGTTTCTCCGGACAGTCAGGTTGCGGCGTTCATTCAGATGCGGTGAGCAAGCCTTCTCTCCCGCCCTAGCAGTAGCAGGGAAGAAGGATCGGATTGGCCTGCGCTCTCCTTCAGATCTGATCTCCGGAGCAGCTTCCCCTTCTATCGGAAAGAAGCGCGGCCTTGCTGCCTAGCTTGCTTCGGATGCGCCAAGGAATCCTGAATCGACGGCTCCGTGCCGGCTTTGGCTGGCTGGGCGATGTCCGCGCTAGCCGTTCCCCCCATAGTCAGAATCGCTGTTTCATGGGGATACGCGGGTCCCAGAGAACCAGCTGAAGAATTAAGAGTCAAGTTCAGGATAAACCTGAATAGCGTCTAGCCCTGAACGAAATCTCTGGCCAAGTGTATTCAGAAAGAAACTTCCAGGGAATGCCAAGATGCCAAGTTGACAGTGCCCATGAATCAGTAGGAGTCCACCGAGTGGGCCCATCTTTCCTTGCCCCTAATTCGGAACCTTTCCTCTTCCCCTGCTAAGAGACCCCCAGGATGCAGCTTTGAGCACATTGATCACAGCATTCCTCTCTCTGGGCCTATTTCAGATCCCGAACGGGCCAGCAATGTGGTGCTGGAAGCTTGGAAGCAGAAGGGAAATTCTTTGCCTGGGTAGAACAACCTGGGAATGTGCTTGGTTGTGTGAAGCACTGTAAGTGTGCGTGTGTTGTGTGGAGAGACTCCAGAGATTTGTTCGTTTCAGTATATAATTTCTGGCACTCCACTCCGGCTCTGCTGAGGTCTGCAGGTCAGGGCGGATTCCCTCCAGAAAGCTCTTCAACCTGACAGGGGGAATTAAGCATCAGGGAACGCCAAGTACCATAAAGGACTCCGGGATGGTCTCGGCAACATGACCTGAGTAGAAATGACCCTAAGGAGCCCGGCTGTAAATTAAAAACAAACAAACAAGAATGGCAAACAAGAGGCAAAAGCAGAAATAAGGGGGAGGAGGGAGGTCATTTCCGGATGTTTGTGGATTTCCTCCTGTCCTTTGGGGTAGAGGTTTGGATTTCAAAAGTTAGTCTCAGGAGCTAAAAATACTCCTTGTTCCTGAAGCTCGCTAATGCCCTGCATTAGTTCAAGCACATTTATTTCGAAGTAAGGCCCACTGATCTCCATGCAGCTTATTTACAGCAAAATAAGATGATCCTCTGATTAAGCTATCATGATAATTACTTCCCCCCTTTTCAAAGCAACCTCAGTAAAACTGCCACAAAATATATACTACCCCCCTCCCAGATGTCTGCATTTGGAAGGCTTGTTAAGAATCAAACTATTTTAATTAGAATCATATTATCAGCCTTAATGTTTTTCCGTTCTCTCTGTCACCCCATAAAATAACATATCCAGCCAAGCAGAGAGGCCATAAGGACAACAGTCCAATTGGCTAAACTGCAAACTTTTAAAGAATTTAATTAGCAATTTTTAAACCCTTCCTGGGATTACAAGTCTATGGACTGTAGTTCGGGACCTCATCTGCTTCATTTATGAGATGTGTGTAAATCTGTTTTCTGAACTTCTTTGTGGTTTTCTCAGTAGGATTAGATTCAGAATGTACCAAAATGTAGTTTTAAAAAATTTAGTAATAGAAGTTGCTTATTCCTCTCTTTCGCACAAACACACATATACATTAAGAGTGGAAATAATACATTTGTATCTCTTAAAATGTACAATATCTATAACACAAATTTTAAGAGGCTGAAAAAAGTAGCATTGTTGTATAAAAAGTCATCAACAAAAAAACCCAGCATCATCCAAACCTACGTTATTTTACGAACGATTTTAAAAATAGTTTCTATATTGCTTTGCAAGTGAACTCGGGTTTGCACTGTGTCCAGAACGTGGATTTATTATTCAATATTTTTACTTTAAGAATCAATTGCTCAATAAAGACACTTTTTAGAAAGTCTTTTCTGACCCAGACATCTTGTATATTTTAAATAAAATCTTAGGCATGCAGCGACGCCTAGTGGGCATGTTTGAAAATCTCAAACATAAATCTTACATCACATGGAAAACCGCTACAAATACAATTATTTTTCACTATGTATATCGGCGATTTCCTGTACTTTCCTCTCTGAAAATGAAGATACTTCTAAATATACTATGTTATTCACTTCAGAGCTGTTATTGTACCTGAACTGTGACATAAACTGCCTGCCATCCAACATTCTGAATCAGTGCAACAGTTTTAGATTTGTGGTAAAACTTACGAATCTACAGGCGTTTAATGCTTCATCATAACGTGTGATTATGACTCATTTTCAGTAAAAAGATGTTTCTAAATTAATAAGTTCATTAGGAAATTGGGTCAGACACAAAACACTTCACTGTGAGAATTTTCAAAGTCCTGGCTGGAGTGAAATTGTACTCAATATTTTGAATTCTGTTATGAATACCGAAATCATTTAAAGCTGCTTTATTTCTGTTTCTTTGCTTCCCTGATTTTGTGTTTCAGATAAGACACTGCCTCAGAATCCCTAATTTCACTGCATTCAAACCTATGATTTAGGTTGGGTTTTTTTTTAAATGGGACTTTAGAACCAACTACGTATCAATTTTTTTTAAAAAATTGTAAATGTTTCCTGTTACTGTAACAATCTTTCTTCCACATTTTTATTTAAAATTGAAAGCTTTGCTTGGATTTGAAATGGCACAAGCAAACAAGTTTTTTTTTCCAATTTCTTTCTCAATCCAAAAGGTTTATATCAGAGTTAGCGTGGTCTTATCATACCAATGAAACTGGTTTCTTGTCTGCAGCTATGAATGGTGACTTTTCTAGTGATGTGTTCTGGGACTATACTGTTTTTATTCTATTCCACAAGGTGTGAATGCTTAGTCCTTATCTCCTTGTACGCTGGAGCTGGGATCTGCACCAAACGCTAAGATTTTGTTGAAAATTGGGTTCCCAATCTGAACTCAGATAAAATCCAGGGAAGCTCTTCCAAAGATTGTGACTTTGATGGGCGTGCATTTGGCTATATTTCCTGCTCACTTCCTCAAGCATGGTGTGCAAATATCGAATTTTAAATCCTCATGAGTTTGCAGTTAGGATTTGGTTCTTAGATTTTGGTCAGCTACTCCTCTGGTTTGTCTCTTGTTTTAAATTTCCGGTATGATTCCAATCTGGTTTTGCCTTTGATTTTTGCATTCCCACGGCCTGATTGCTTTTCTCATGTCCATACCCACTTTGTAGACCCAGCTTTTCCACCCGTTCACTTCAGTTTTTCTTTTGCGAGAAGCTCAACAACCTCTCCTCCCCCTTTTCCCCCCAGGAGCATTATCAGCTAACTTTCTAGACAAATGCATGAAATTGTTGCAATTAGAATTGTGAACGTTGACACTACTTTCAAACCGAAATGAGCTAATTCCCGTTTAAACATTCCCTTTAGTAAACTGATCTAATTAAGCATTTGGAAACTTATTTAAAAGTTTCTACTCCTTGTGGTGGAATGTCTCTCTTTGGGCATTTCCTTCTTTCTTTGGAGTAATAACGAGAGCTACAGAATTGCTTTGTCTTTTCCTTATCTTTACTGGACTATGGGCTGATTCAATGCATTTTTATTAAAGATTACAAATCAGAGGTGCTCACCCATTCTCCTGCTCAGAGATTTGAGCCTGTATAGCAATGTTTTTCAAACTTGGCAGCTTTAAGATGTGTGAACTTCAACTCCCAATGCTTCAATGCTGGCTGAGGGATTCTGGGAGTTAAGTCCACACAGAAGCACTGATGTGTATGAGTTTGTGTGTGTGTGTATGTATATTTCCATAAAGATACCAGAAAAGGTTCTGCAGGTTCCATGAAGAACCCCTAAAAGTTCTTCCACTTGAGATATCACCTGTATCTTTTTCTGGTCATAACAGCGTCAAGCAATCATGAGCCTTTGGCTCAGGACTGATAGGTCCTGTGGATTTCTATGCAGAAAGATTTCTCATCCTAGCTCATTTAGCAATAGCTATACAATCTGATTATTTCCATGGCAAACATACCCTAAATCCATTCTGGGACTCTGTTCCCACATTGACAAGCAGGAAGAGTCATTTTGATGGGCTCTTCCATGAAGATGTCCAGACTAGCAGATCCTTCCTGCTTTCTTCCCTCCCTCCTTCCCTTCTCTTCCCTTCCCTTCCCTTCCCTTCCCTCCCAGATCAGGAAGGATTTGTCTGCCCAAGCCACCAAATGAGAAATGTCAATTTGTTGGCTGAGATCATACAATCCCTCAACTGAACTAAAACAGGCTGGATAGTTGATTGTTCATCTCCCAGCCATGCATGTTTTATGAACTAGGCCATTCACTTAAGCCATCATTTGGCATGGCATGTGTGCATGTAGTCTGTCTTTCAACCCAGTTTGGGCTATGCCAGCTTGACCCATCAATTCTCTGAAGTGACGTTTCCATAAATTGTTCTTAACCTCTGCACTGATTTGGGGGAGCCTCAGGCCTTCCAGAAAGCTGCTGCTCCGCCACCTGTCCCCAGTGCACATGAACAGCAGGGCCATGGAACTGACAGGTTAGATACTGAAAGGGATGCCCTTGTGAAAATCGAGTCCTATTTTAAATGATGGGATAGATTAATATTTTTCCCTCGAGGCTGAAAATTATTCTGTCTCTAACATCACCCCTCAACGATGTTACAGCACCGCGGGGTCCCTAAAGGCTCTGTTGACCCATTTTGTCAATGGACCAAAAGGCAGAGCGCGATAGGGATGCGAAATTACAGTGGGAAGAAAGTGGGCGGGAGGCTTAAAGGAAACATTTCTCAGAGTGGGCCTGCTCAGTTTCCCAGTACCGTGGCATTTTTATGCCTTCTCCTCTCCATTTCCAATCACCTCCCACGCGAATTTTTGGGAGGAGACAGGCTGACGGAAGGAAGGAAATCCCGACATATGCAGATGATATAAATCAACCCCGCTTCTGAAGCGGAGATTCAAATATTAGCAAATTAAAGAGCCATTTGAGAAACTAATTAATACCTGGTTTTAAATCGTGCCTCGTTGAAAGGCTTCAAACGCCTGGCTCAAGACCGCCAGTCCGAGGCACTGAAGGACAGAGCCGGCCTCCCTCTGCCCACGACGGGGGGTTTCCCTGTCCTGCCGCGGGAGGCAGGGACCTCGGAAATAAGAAGCTTCAAAACTTCGAATAGGGGCCAGAATTCGGCGGCAGAGAAACGCGGGAGCCCAGGAGATAAACTGCTAAACTTTTCGAGAAAGGATTTCCAGGGGGGCACAAAAGACATGCCGGTTGGGTTGGAGGTTGCTTTAGGAACCAGTTTATAGCAAACCCAAAGCGCCCAAGAAACATCCCGCTTCCCTCTGAGTTCCCCGTCCCATCCCGACCTCTCCCTTCGGCTTTTCATGAAGCGATTTACCGTATTTCTAAAGAAAAAAAGGGCTGAGAACGGAAAAGGGTTAGGATCGGGACAGGAAAAGCTGGGTCTCTTTCACTCTTGTCTAGTTCTTTAGCCGTAAATTTAAGTCCAACTCGAAAAACGCAGTCCCGCTAGTAGTCACTCTATTTATCTGACTCCTTAACCTCGAGGTCTTTCAAGCAGGAGTGAAGAGGAAGGAGAATCGGAATCCCGGGTACGGTTTGCGGATGGGGAGCCCATTTCAAGAAGAATGGATTGGTGGCAGGAGATAGGTGGCACTTTTGCGTTGCTTTGTAACTAGGCTGAATTGGCTGGGAAGGTCCCTCCATTCTACCTTTGCCGGGTGGGAAGGTGAACCATTACTGGTGTGTGGGGGCTGATGTGGCCAAACTGGCAGTTTGGGAAGAATCTCTCAAAGAAGCTGAAGACAACCCCAACTTTTCTGGAAATGTGGAAAGAAATACCTCCTAATTCCATTTTTATTTGTCCCAGGTTACACAACAACAAACAAAACACAAACGCACAGAAATCCCTTTGCTTGTGTGTAAACTTTTTTTTAATCTAGACAGCATACTAAAAAGCAGAGACATCACCCTGCCAACAAAAGTGCGTATAGTCAAGGCTATGGTTATCCCAGTTGCAATGTATGGCTGTGAAAGTTGGACCATAAGAAAGGCTGAGCACCAAAGAATTGAGGCCTTTGAACTCTGGTGCTGGAGAAGACTCCTGTGAGTCCCTTGGACTGCAATGCGATCAAACCGGTCAGTCCTAGAGGAGATCAACCCTGACTGCTCTTCAGAAGGCCAGATCCTGAAGATGAAACTCAAATACTTTGACGAGGTAATGAGAAGGAAGGACTCACTGGAGAAGAGCCTAATGCTGGGAAAGATTGAGGCAAAAGAAGAAGGGGACGACAGAAAATGAGGTGGCTGGATGGAGTCACTGAAGCAGTAGGCTTGAGCTTGAATGGATTCCAGAGGATGGTAGAGGACAGGAAGGCCTGGAGGAACCATGGAGTCCCGATGGGTTGGACCTGACTTCGGGACTAACAAAAACAACAAAACTTTTTTGCCCCGCCTGACCAAGTTAAGCTAAACTTGGAGAAAGTTAAGTCTGAGGAAAAAAGTTCAAAGAAAAGTTAGTTTTAGGATTCGGGGCAGCCTAATTTGTCATGACTAGCAGAAGAAAACGGCTGAAACGGTGTTCATTTCAGAATAATTTTCCAGAGCTCATGGCCCCAACCCTATTGTAACATTTCCAGTTTAATACAGTCTTACAACGTCTCCTTTCCCATGCCCCAAACTCAAGCGCAAGCCTCTTTATACTCAGAGCCTTGGAGGGTCGCCACCCTACTAGAGAAAAAACTGCTGGCGGATTTGTCTGTGTGTGTGTGTGAGTGAGAGAGAGAGAGAGAGAGAGAGAGAGAGAGGAAGAGAGAGAGAGAGGGGGGAAGAGAGAGAGAGAGGGAGAGAGAGAGGGACAGGGAGAGAGAGAGGGAGGGAGGGAGAGGGAGAAGGGGAGAGAGAGGGAGGGAGGGAGGAGAGAGGGAGAGGGAGAGAGGGAGAGGGAGAGAGGGGGGAGGGGGAGAGAGAGAGGGAGAGGGAGAGAGAGGGGGAGAGAGAGAAGGGAGAGAGGGAGAGAGAGGGGGGAGGAGGGAGGGAGAGATTGAGAGGGAGGGAGGGAGAGAGGGAGAGGGAAAGGGAGAGGGAGAGAGGGGAGGGGGAGAGAGAGAGAGAGATAAAGGGAGAGAGGGAGGGAGGGAGAGAGAGAGAGAGAGAGAGAGAACAGCCACACTTCTGGTTCTTCTGAACGGAGGGAACCGCAAGGAGCAGCTGCTTCCTGGGTTGTCGATCTTAACGAGCGTCCGTTGGTGTGAAGACTGAATCCCACCCGGTGCTCGACGCGTCCAGCTTCTCTCCGGAAACGAAAGCGCCGCTCCGATTTCAACCTTTAGGTAGGAGCTTTCTTTAACGGAACCCCAATTTGCATTTGATTTTAGCTTGGTGAATTCTCAACCCCAGGCTGACGGGGCTTCTTGGAGGAGGAGGTCCAAAACCTCTGGAGCTCACGCCCAGATTGTCTAGCCTAAGGTAAGGAAAGCAGAGAAGCCCAGGATGGGAGCAGCAGAATCGTTCTGGAATCTTATGGATCAGGAATCTTCCTAAATTCAGCTAAGATGAGAAGGTGATGCCTGGAGCCGCCAAGATACGGTTGCTCGTTTGTTCTCCGCAGGCTCAACTAGTCTTCTGGGGCAACTGCTTAGCAGAAGGAGACCGCCAGCAACATGGACTGGCTGAGGCTGGGGATTTAGGGAACTCAACCAGAAACTCTTTCTTGCTATTATTTTCTGTAGGGGAAGGGCAGAGTGGGGACGAGGGTCATCCTTGAAGTTGGGCAGAGAGGTCTGGAGACCGTTCCCAGGTTTCCTTTCAGGTGTTTGTTTCGCCTTCCCCAAATGTTTGAAAGAACCCGTAGATCAGGGGTCTCCAAAGGTGGCAACTTTAAGACTTGTGGACTTCAACTCCCAGAATTCCTCAGCCAGCAAAGCTGGCTGAG
>WNWU01000032.1:2261829-2310392 GCA_012654045.1 Ptyas mucosa
CCTCAGCCAGCTTTGCTGGCTGAGGAATTCTGGGAGTTGAAGTCCACAAGTCTTAAAGTTGCCACCTTTGGAGACCCCTGCTTGTAGTTGATTCAATCCCTGCTGTCATGAACAAGACAAACCAAAGGAGCTGAGTTGGTGGGGAAGAACCCTGGAGCTTCAGGCCATCCCGAATGGAGGGATTCTTGGGCTCAGAAGTTCAGAAGCTGAACTAGGGTTGGGAAGTGGCTTGTTGGGTTGGGTTGGGAGCCATCCAGGCCTCTCAATGAGTTGCATCAATGTCCAGAAGTCTGAAACAGGTGGCTAATTGCAGAATTCACTACTTCAGGCATTGCGGTGCAAGTGGAGATGCCCGGTTGCCAATCCTCACATTTGCGTGAAAATATTGGGGGTTTTTGAGGGGTCAGAGAAGAGTTTAAGTGTTTAAGTTCACAGGGTCCTAAATTCACTTCTTTCCTTTGGCACAGACTCAAGAGATACTAATTATACTCAGTTCTCCCATCAAGAATTGAGAGAAAAGTAGGCCTTGTGAACAATATTCCATGTGTCTTCTGTGGAGGCGTCTTAAAGCTATCATTTCAACAGTAAAAATGTATAAACAAACTACTTTTTTAAAACGTAGACTCTCTCTGGATTTCTCCATCATTTGCCTTGGTAGATTGACAGATGCCAAAGTGCACAATGAGGTTGGCTGTTCTATTTGTTTTGTTTTTTTAAAGATGGTATAAGCCCATACGGTCATTTGTTTTCAATTATAAAGGAGCATTTGTTGGAAATGGAATAGTTAATTTTGTGAATACATGGGGAAAGGAGCTGCTGGGCCATCCAAAATGCTAGGTTGAGAGTCACTGAAAGGAAGGACTGAAGGATGCAATAATTGTTCTTAACTCCTCATAGGCAGCACTCAAGTCACTATAATTGGAACTAGAATAATAATAAAATAATTGTGTTGGGGGCCATCCCCACTCTTTAACAATGTTATCTGTCTGTCTATCTATCTATCTATCTATCTATCTATCTATCTATCTATCTATCTATCTTTTCATCCATCATCTATATCTATCTGTCTGTCTGTATGTCCGTCCGTCTGTCCGTCTATATCTATCTATCTATCTATCTATCTATCTATCTATCTATCTATCTATCTACAGTATCTATCTACCT
This sequence comes from Ptyas mucosa, assembly GCA_012654045.1. Taxonomy (NCBI): domain Eukaryota; kingdom Metazoa; phylum Chordata; class Lepidosauria; order Squamata; family Colubridae; genus Ptyas; species Ptyas mucosa. Next base: position 2,262,994 of record WNWU01000032.1, read on the forward strand.
ACCTATCATCTTCATAAGAGGCCTATTTTGTTGGGAGTAAATCATTTTATAATAAGAGTTATAATATATAATATATACATCATATAAGGTACTAGAAATAAAGCTGAGGGAGAGAAAAAAATGTCAAGCAGAGATTTAAAGAAGTGCTGTTTAGATCATTTAAGACTAATCAGTTAACCATAGAATAATTTTGTTGTATGTTGAGTGGGTAGTTATATAAATCAAATCAATCAATAAGCAAGCAGGCTCTTCACTGTTTTTAGTACAATGAATTAATGAATCCATTAAAGCAGCATTAGGTAAAGCTTCCTTAGCTGCATGTACACATCAATTTAATTTTCTTGGCAGCAATGCAGAACTTTGCTATTTCCTTCTTCTTAAATTCTTTTATTTTACTTCCTATTTAGTTTTCAGTCCTGCAATTTCTAAGTAGTCTCCTATCAGCCAAAGTCTTCTAAGCAAGTACAAAGATTTAACTGAGCAAGTTTTCAGGCCAGATTTTAGAAGAAAAAAACAAACAAACCCGGACAACATTTTGATTCCAAAGACAAGATAGTTGAATAATATGTATTCAAATAAGATCGGCAAAAAGACCAGGTTGAGGAGGGAGGTCAGAGAGGGGAAGGAAATGAAACGTGGAAGAAAAGTGTTCAATATTTACTGGTATGTATTTTCCCATTTGGAGGAGAGAGAGCTTTGTGAGTCATTATATGGCAACAGCATTATGTAACAAACCATCCAGTCAGAGGCATAACTAACTTTCCCCATGCATTACATTCTCACCGTTCTCCCTTTCTGCTCCTCTAGGAGACCTGAGCAACTCCTCAAAAACCTAACTTCTCACTGCTTTCCTATGCAAAATGAATTCACATGAAGAGAAAGTGAGGAAGGGGGAAGCACATTCAGATTTGCAAGAGTCAACTTTGAGCCGTGGTGGCACAGTGGTTAGAATGCAATATTGCAGGCAAATTCTGCCGACTGCCAGGAATTTGATCCTCATCAGTTCAAGGTTGACTCAGCCTTCCAAGGTTGAGTCAGCCTTCCATCCTTCCGAGGTCGGTAAAATGAGGACCCAGATTGTTGGAGGCAAATTGTTGACTCTGTAAACTGCTTAGAGAGGGCTGTAACGCACCGTGAAGCAGTATATAAATCTAAGTGCTACTACTATTCTGTTACTATAGCTGTTACAATAAAGTCCTGACCTTTATGGCATTTAGTTTCTTAGTGTGGTCTGGGCTGACACCCAGAAATATGCTAAGTAAGCACTTTGTTGCTGTTCTTGAGATATTAAAACTGAGACTAAGTGGCCAATTATGAAGTATGTTATTTTTTTGTACTCCATAAGGTGGAGAATGGACTGGACGATCTCCGGTATATCTTGCTGCATGGTTCTATTAATTTATAAATGTATTTTTTCAAATGTTGCACAAAAAGTACTTGTCTGAAAAAGTGAACTTGTTGCTTTTTTGTGGATTATGGGAGTGCTTCTCATTAGGACTGGTTGGATAAGCTTTATATTTATTGCTGGCTAGAAAAACCTTATAGTTTGTTTTTTGGTTTTTTTGCCTGAAACAGAAAAAAAACTTATGATTTATGGTTTTGATGATTATACAGGCTAGATTATAGAAAGAAGAGATCTATGTTTTAACCACAGAGTAAGTGCTAAATTTATAATTGTACTTAAAACTGCTGTAAAGAAGATCGGAAGCCAGGTCTTTGTATCTTTATTCTTTCTTTTCTATTTTATTCCCCCCCCTTTTTTTTTTTGCTCTTTTAGCTTTCTCTGATCTTTTTCTTTTTTTGTATTAGTTTTTAATCTATTTTACTCCCCCCCCCTCTCTCTCTGTATGTATATATGTATATATTGTATGTATACTGTACATGAGTGGTTGGATAAACTCAGCTTCATGTTCTATCAATATCTAACTTATGCTTGACCGTACAATAGGATACAGTCCTCTACAATCCAGCATGGAATTGCTTTGGGAAAAATTGTTCCTTTCTCAATAGCCAATGGCTGGTTTGCAAAGACTTGCCTTTTGGCAGTCATTCTGGCTGTTACGTTGCTGATAACATTATGCTCTTCCTGGTTGAAATGTTGATCAGCTCTTGCCTTGTGGTTTCATACTTTGTTGTAAGCTGACTTGAGAGGTGAGGTATAAATAATTATTTTGCAAGGTAGCTTTAAAGAGAGAGTTGGTTCAAAGCTTTGAAACACAACCTACGGAGATGATATCTTCAGTATACAGTGCATGTCTGAATACCACCTCCCTTGGAAATGCACAGTGGCACATTAGAAGGGACTCGAATTTTCCCCCTTTTGACAAGCAATATTTTTCTTTATGTAATTGTACGAAGTGCTTTCAAACAGGGGACACATCTGCATCTATAAAAAAAACATTTCATACAGGTAGTGAATTAGAGTTCCATCACGAATCACAGACTAAACCATCTAGTTCTCACATTATGCAAAGATTTCCACAACCTTCGATCTTATTTCTTTCCCTTTTGAAAAGAACTATAAAAAGGGAACAATAAATTTAGGAAAATCAACTATACCTGGCAACTAGCAACTTTTATCTCAAGACTGTCTGGGTCCAAGAATATTTTTTCCAGAATCTTCAAAAGATGAAATGTATGAACTTGAAAATGAGATGCAGCATCATATAACCAAATAAACTGGGTAAAAGCAAAAACTCCCTCCTCCTCACTGAGTCTGAAAATATATACGTACACTTTTGTCACCCTAAGGAGGGATATAGCTTTTTAAACATCCCTATTCAATCCTTCTTTTCCAAAAGGCATTTATATGGATGGAAGAAATGTATTAGGTATTATTTTGCTGACTGAACCAAAATGGGAGCTCAAATTTGAATAAAACACTATTTATTTAAAGAATGCTTCAAGGCTGTTTGCTTCTTGGTACTTTAGCCATTGCTATTTCCCACATTTTTAAATATCGTGGCTTCAAATAAAAATGTACTTTAGTTTTCAGTGTTTTGTTTTCTGGCAGCTAAGAACAAAAATGGCAGAAACAAATTGAGATGTTCCTCCCCCCCCCCCTCAATATATGTATGTATGTATGTATGAAATTATCATGCTGAAGACATAATAGTAGTAACTGTAAACTGTGAAGCTGGAGGTTGGCATGATTGATTGCACATGTGCTGGGAGTGCCAGCAATGAAAATCTGCATTGCATAACTGCATGGTGATTCCCCCGCTTAATTAGTTTGACCTGATCATGTCTGTAGCAAAAAGGTGATGTGATGATGATGATGATAATGGTGATGTGAGAATGATGTTCACATTACTGCTGTTGGCTTTTCCTTAACTTGAATTCCCATCATCTTGAATTATAATTGGTTACTAATTATTAGTCGGAGGGGCAAATGTTAAATATAAATAGGGAGCTTTTTCCCCCATCTCTTCTAAGAGTTCTACATTGAATGAGAGATTAATTCAAGTGTTAAAACTTTTGAGCTTTGTAGTCTTGTGGGAATCTTCCTTTGTGTTCAGCTGTGTCAGTCCATGTTTAAACATTCACTTGCATGTTTTCTTCCTCCTGATTGCTAAAAATTAAAAATTCTGATCATATGCAATTTCATATTGTAGACATGAAATATAATGACTACAAGAATACAATAGTTGTTTTCTGTTGTTTTCATTATAAACACTGATTAAGGGATAAGCTCTTTGGTGCTCTCTGAGCTTGCTTGTTTTCTTGCAGAGGTTTCATTAACTAAACTAGGTAACATCATCGGTGCACAATGATGATGTTACCTAGTTAGGGTAATGAAACCTCTGCAAGAAAACAAGCAAGCTCAGAGAGCTCCAAGGACCTATCATTCCAACACTGAGCTACAAATATTCTCCTTTATTGGAATGAGCTCCATTTTGGTTTAGAAAAGAATATAATATATTTACAGATAATGTAAAAATGAACACAGTCAGATAAGTGGAAGTAAACAGCTACCCTTTCACCTATAACTGGTCACTTAAGGGGCAATAAAGACATGAATTTTGGTGTCTAAATCTAGCCACAGCTGTACTATTGAAGAAGAGAAGAGGCAGTATCAGCTTTAACAGCTGCCAATGAAATAATCTATGCCAAAGACTTCGTGAGCATGACTTCTGGTTCCCTCAATGGAAGGCTTTGTAACAAATGTTGCTAGTGCATATATGTATAGCTGTTGGGTTTTTTTCTAAAACAATTGTTCCTTTTTTCATAGTTCTTTTGGAAATAAAGAAGTTAGAAATAATGGGAAATAAAACTTAGCAAACTTAGCACTAACTAAAATGAAAGATAATGATAATGATTCAGACGTAATTTTTTTGTGCAAGGTAGTATTCTGCAAAAAAGAAAGAAAGAAAGAAAGAAATATTTCATAATCATAGTACTTCGGTGGGGATCATCGCAATGAAAAATGCTCACTTCTAGATCCTTTTCCTTTCTTAAAAATCTTCTCTGACATATTCAGTTGCCGTGGAATCATCTCTAGCGCATTCCGTACTTCTGGGTCTTCGCTTAGTCCAATAATTTTATTATTTCATACAATGAGGCAGAAGGCAGCCTTTGGCTCAGGCATCTAAGTACCCAGAAACAGAAAAGAGGTTTTGTTGCATATATCCAGGGGATGGGAGGAAAACATAGAGTTGTAGGAATTATTTGTACAAATCAAACATTTTCTCTCTAAAACTAATAGTTTGAACGGATTTAGGTCTGTGAAATGATCGTCACTATAATTTTTGAGATTCTGTTCATTATAATTCAAATGTGTATTGATGTTTCAGCTTCAGTGCAATTCTTCAATAATTGAATGGAATTCAAATAAAATAAACCAGATCACTGTATCTGACTAGTAATCACTGGGAAAGAGGAGTGTTCAAATACTTCAGATAGCATCGGATAGATCTTGTGGTTTGCGTACATTCCTGTGCAATTACAAACACAGTCTAATCCCAGCAAAGAACAGCTTGGATTTATAGCTGGATGAGAATAAAATGGGACAGGGACTGGTTATGGGTCAAGGAACATTAATTGGTTTGTGGGAATGGCTTGGAAAACACCAAACTGTTAGATGCATTTTTGGACCAAATTACACATGATTTACCTGGTAAGAATAGACATGCCTAGATGTACTGGAAGCAGCAAGCATGATTTATAAAGACAGAAAGACATCAACAGTATTGGTTTCTTTCTTTTTATTTTTTTTTCCCCTCATGTCTTTAATTTTTTTTGGCTTGTTTTTTCAGCATTTTTCTGCTTATTACATACAATTACTCTTCAATTGAATAGCTCAGTGGGTATATATTCACGTCTTTAAAATTAAGTGTTCAAAATAAATGCCATAATATCGGTACTCCATTCATTCATTCATTCATTCAATGTGTATGGCCACTCATCTCAAATTCATGACTCTAGATGGCTAACAACAGTTTTTGTTTTTGTTTTTGTTTTTACGACCCTGTAATCCCTAGTGCCACGGAACAGGGTGAGTTCCCATTACTTGTCCCAGCTTCTGCCAACCTAGCAGTTCGAAAGCACGTAAAAAAATGCAAGTAGAAAAATAGGGGCCACCTTTGGTGGGAAGGTAATAGCGTTCTGTACACCTTTGGCATTTAGTCATGCCAGCCACATGACCATGGAGACGTCTTTGGACAGTGCTAGCTCTTCGGCTTTGAAATGGAGATGAGCACCATCCCCTAGAGTCGGTAATGACTAGCACATACTTGTGAGGGGAATCTTTACCTTTACCTTAATCCCTTTTTATCGGGGTGGAGTTGGGGCAACTGAATGGAGCTGAGTGTTTACTGGCCAGATGCCCTTCCTGACATCTATGTGGAGTTCACAGCCCTGATAGAGAAATATCTGCCACTGCCTAGGATTGAACTATTGTCTTCACCTCTAGACTACCGTGCTACTCTAGATGGCTAACAACAGTTAAAAACAGCATAAAAACATGCAACAGCTGCAATATAACACACATATATAATCAGCATCCAAAGTAGAAATGAAACCACCATCAACAAACCAACATTGCCATTGCACAATTCTGCCACACATCTGGACCACCAAGTCCAATGACAGTCATATTCCTATGGTTTTATGAAAGGCCGTTCTATCCTCTTGGAGGATAATGTTTCAAAGGGCAGACATCATGAGCATAAATGGCCCTGCCAAATGGCTCTTCCTAATAGACAAGCCCAGGAGTGTGCCTGCCCTGCCAGATCTCGGTTGGGTAATTGGGGATAGGCAATAACTCAAAGGGTCACTACCAACACCTTGCATTGGTAACTATATTGGCAATCAATGCAGCTTGTAGAATAGTAGTGTAACATTGTGCTCTTTGAGGATCACACATACTGTAACTGCTTGTGGTTTGCATTCTGTATCAGCCATAGCCTCACAAAGTTCTTCAAGGGCAGGCCCTTGCAAAGTGTATCAAAGTAGTCCATGTTATCAGACAGATGTGAACTAGATAGATAGGTTTGGAGCACTATTGAATTAAATTAAGCAGAGAATATTTTTAGGGCAAAAAGGCTCTGAGATTATGCATTTCAAGTGAGCTAATACACAGGTAGTCCCCAACTTAAGGCCACAAGTCCAAAATTTCTGTTTGTTAAGCGAGACAGTTGTTAAGTGAGTTTTGCCCCATTTTACGACTTTCCTTGACACAGTTGTTAAGTGAATCAGTGCAGCTGATAAGTTAGTAACACGGTTCTTACACGAATCTGGCTTCCCCATTGACTTTGCTTGTCAGAAGGTCATACAACCAGTTGCCAAGCATCTGAATTTTGATCACTATGATCACAGGAATGTTACAAAGGTCGTAAGTGTGAAATACGGTCATAAGTCACTGTTTTTAGCGCCGTTGTAACTTTGAACGGTCACTAAATGAACTGTTGTAAGTGGAGGACTATCTGTACTGTTTGTTCATGGCAACTGGAGAAATGAGCCCAGGGTGACTATGCCAACAGTCTGTACTGCTGGACACAGTCTATAACTACAGTAGTCTTCAACTTATACCATTCGTTTAGTGACTGTTCAAAACTAAAATGGCACTGAAAAAAGTGAAAACTGGTCCTCATACTTACAACCTCTGCAGCATCCCTATAGTCATGTGATCAAAATTTGGGCACTTGGCAGCTGGCATGTATTTCCAAGTAGTTGCAGCATCTTAAGGTCATGTGATCACCATTTGCAACCATCCCAATCGGATTCGGACAAGCAAACCCAGATTCACGATTCACTTAGCAACCTCAGTGATTCACTTAACAACCATAGCAAAAGAAAAAGGTGATAAAAATTGGACATGACTCAGTTAACCACCTTGCTTAACCATGGAAATTCTGTGGTCATAAGCCAAGGGCTGCCTGTATATCTCCAAACTCTTTCTACATATTAAAGAGTATCCATGCAAAAAAAAAAAAATCCACCTCTACTTGGGAACAAATCTAACCATCACTAAAAAAATTCCATGTTTTATGCTGTCCGCTTTTGTTTATAAAAGACCAAACAAGTTTAAGCCCTTAATCTCAGTGCTTAAGCAATAGATAAATTATCTATTTATTTTGATGAGAGTCCAAAGATAAAGCTTCATAGAGTTTTAATTGACGTAGTGAACTTATGTTTACATCTAATCCAAAAGTCTTGATTTAAAAGAAGTCCATAAAGGGTTCGTTTTCCATTTTCTATCCTCATTTCCAGAGACGGTGAACCTTCAGCCAATAATGGTAACCTGATCTACCAAGCTAACTCATCTGGATTGAGGAGCTGAAAGCAAAGCCCCTTTTTGTCCTCTGCCCACTCCTCCCCTGGTTTCATCTTCTCCAAGATTTACAGAACTTCATTGAAGGAAAAAGGTAACGCATGAAAGAGAGTGCCATGATCATTTATTTATTTATTTTTGCGATTTATATGCCGCCATTCTCCCAAAGGACTCAGGGCAGCTTACAACAACAATCAATAATACAAATCACAAAATCACAAAATAAGTTAAAAGCCCCTTAAAAACCATATTTAAAATTATTACAATTTGTGCAAACCTTAGTAAATCAAGTTATTTGACGGAAGAGCCACGTCTTCAGTTTGCGGCGAAAGGAGAGGAGGTCTGGTGCTATCCTGAGCTCATCCTGGACAAATCATTCCAGAGGGTCAGCGCTCCGCCAGAGAATGTTCTCCCCCTGGGGGCTGCCAGTCGACATTGTTTGGCCGACGGCACCCTGAGGAGGCCTGCTCTGTAGTAGCGCACGGGGTGGTGGGAAGAAGGCAGAAGATGGTCCTGCAAGTATTCTGAGACTAAGCCATATAGAACTTTATAGGTTAGCACCAGCACCTTGAAACGGACCCAGAGAGCAATCGGCAGCCAGTGCAGCTCGCGCAGGAGAGGTGTTGCACGGGAGTAACGAGGAACTCCCATAACTGGTTGAAGGTTGTTTTCCTAGAAAGAGGTTGTTGTTAAAATCCCTATGTCCCTTTCTGATTATCAATGTTATCTATTGAGATTATCTGAAATATACAGATTGGTTTGAGCATTGCTCTCAGTGGGGCTTGAGTTTTGATTTTCCCGAAGCATAGAACACAGAGAAGAATGAGTAGGAAAATATTGAGTAGTCCAATATGGAACTATTAATGTATTATATTTCAAACAATATCTTTCTGTTTGTACCAGTACATCAAAACTCTGTTGCCCAAATATTTGCGTAGATCCTAAAAGGGCATTGTTAATTAAGGTAAGATGAGATAAGATAATTCTATTTCTATACTGCCCCTCTCCTGAAGGACTCGGGCCGGTGCACAGCCAAGTAAAAACACAATACAAACATCCCAATTAAATTTAAAATTATTAAAATTATTACATTAAAATTAAAATGTAATTGTTACAGGTGAGCATAATTAAATGCAAACCATCCCATTTTGACATTTGTTCTTCTGATCTTAAATATGATCTTGTCTGTTAAGCTGGCCAACTGCCATAGGAATAAATGAACTGCATAGTTGGAGCCATCGTCATATACGGCAGGTCATTGCCAGTTTTTATACCTGTTTTAGGATCATAATCATCAGTGGGAGACCTTAAATAGGATGTGAACAAAAACCTTCACTCGGTTATAAGAAGATAATTACAAGTAGCCCTCGACCTACGACCACAATTGGGCCAAAAATTTCTCTTGCTAAGTGAAACAGTTTTACTCTGAATTTTACAGAATTTTGATCCATTTTATAACCTTCCTTGTCACAGTTGTTAAGTGAATCACTGTAGTTGTCCAGTCAGTAACATGGTTGTTAAGTGAATCTGGCTTCCCCACAGACTTTGCTTGTCAGAAAGTTTCAGAAGGGGATCACATGACCTTGGGACGCAGCAACGGTCATAAGTATGAACCAATTGCCATGCATCTGAATTTTGATCACATGATCATGGGGATGTTACAAAGGCCATAAGTGTGAACAATGGCCATAAGTGTTCTGCTCCAGCTACAGACCCAAAAGAACGCAGTACACACAAAGTCTGTACAAAACTTAATTTACTAAAATAACTCAGTCTTTTTCAAACAAAGACTGTTAATAAACTTTCTTAATAGCCTACAAGAATCCAAAGATAAAGTAATCACAATCTTACTAAGGTTGGCAGAAAGCCCAGAAGCAATTTGCAGAGAATCCAGACACGAAGGAGAGTGAACTAAAGTTGTTCCCTACAATTTGCTTCAGTCGGCATTCCTCCTTAAATAGGCTAAGGGAGTGGCCAATTAGCCCCAAGCCTTACTCTTGAGGAGACCTCATCCTGAGGAGCCACTCCTGCCTTTTGGCAGGTCTGCATGCCCATGCATTGAGAAGAGACTTTTCCTCTTTGTCTTCTTCAGTTAAAGGAGCTTCTGGAGGTTCTGAAGGCCCTGGCTGAATCCCTGCCTCTGGCACCACATCTTCTCCAGCCTCCTCATTGTCTGACTCGAGTGCCAGCTGCACAGGCTACTGGCACAGCACCATACCAGCCTCCTCATTGTCGGAATTAGCTACAATCTGCACAGGCCGCTGACGGGCCACAACACTAAGTCACTATTTTCAATGCCATTGTAATTTTGAATGGTCACTAAATGAACTGTTGTAGGTCTGGGATTACCCGTATATACTGTACATTTGTATAAATTTGTAATATATGGTAAGGAAGTTTGATTATACCTTTTCTGGACCTGCTTTTATTGAAGCCAATAAATACAGAAAGGAAGGCAGGGAAAACCAGCACACCAACCTTGAAACTGATAATTCAGAATTATGATTCTCTAGTTTTCCTCAGCTTTGTGCACTTCTGATGTATAATTTAGAACTGATATCATTCCAGTCATGATGCATTGCTTTGAGATTGGCCAATATAAAATGGTACAGGAAGAAAAAGCCAACAATAATTCTGAAGATATTAAGTTTGGTATTAAGATAGGTTGACTTATAAAACTTTACAAATGGGAAATTTTCAAGAAATTTCTCCATGCAGATTTCAGGTTTCTTAAAAAAGATTTCTTTACGATTGAGGGGGGAAATGTGGGAGCTCCTGAGAGGAAGTAGGTCTTAAGATTAGATAAAAGTTAGGTCTGTTGTAGGCCATTTGCCTACTCCACTAGAACTCCACTGCCATACTTTCTGACCATCCAAAATTCTTCATCCAAAAGAGGAAGAGAAAGAAGTAGAGAATCATCTTCAAAGATCAAATTTCCACCGGAAGAAAGATTGCAAACACAAACTAATAATGATGGTGTACCTTCAAGCTCGAAAGGAGAAAATACTTGAAAAATGTTGGTTCTGATACAAAGCACTTAATTGAAGCAGAGGCTTTACAATATCAGCTTAGGCCCATATCAGATAATGACCTAGTTTTCTTAAGAAGCCTGTAATGGTGGAAAAGGTTGGAAGAAACAGAAGAGGAGGGCAACCAGTAGCAACATAATTGGTGCAATGTTAGAAGATTTGGGGACAAACCATCCTCATCATAATAATCAATCAAATAAGGGTAGAGAGCTATCTTCTCTTACTGTGTATCTTGCCTCCTTAGTAACTGAAAATTGTTGCTAATTTCTTCTTCTTTAAATAATATTTTCTTAGCAGTAATTTTTACTTATTATGTAATTATTTAAGACCATTGCATGATTTAATTTGTATTGATTACATAGTATTGTCTCTAGTATCACTTCTCGTAGAAATTCAGTAGACAATGTGTCATCTACTGAGTCATTGTTTCAGAGATATTTCCTTACCTGAACAGAGAACAGGATGACCCCATGCTGGCAAAGGGCATTAGAAGTGGGAGTGAATTCTGACTTACTTATGGGTTCCCCATAAATTTTCCTTGTGGAAAACTGGCAGGAAGCATTGGAAAAAGTGATCATGTGACCAAGTTGACTGTGGCAATGCTGAGCAGCCACAATTTTGCTGAATTTTAAACCCACAAAAGTAATAGCTTCCAAATTTTGAATGCATCCTTTAACTTAGCCCATTTGAGGTTGATTAAAAAATTGTTGCCTTGTAATATACTGTTTTGCCCAATTGACGTTCACAGACAAACAGGCAGGAGAGTTTTAGTAGTATAGCAATAGCACCTAGACTTATATACCATCTCCTAATGCTTTACTGCTCTCTCTGGGTAGTTTACAACATCAGCATATTGCCCCTAACAACCTGAGTTCTCATTTTACTGACCTTGGAAGGATAGAAAGATGAGTCAACCTTAAGTCCATCAAGATCAGATAAGACTATGGACAGAGTTTTCCTGCAATACTGCATTCTAACCACTGCACCATCTGGGCTCAATATAAATTTGGGAAAGATTCTTAGAGTCTAAAGAGTAGCCCTTCTGTGTGCCTTCTCCTATTTCTGGAAACATTAAAGGGAAAACAGAAAGACAGATACATCTCACAATCGGACATTTATTTTATGAGCTAAAATGAAGTTCAGAGGAATTTTAAGTCAGCTCCAAACTCCTTCTCTTGTTTTGAAGTCTTCTGTCAGTTCTGAAACTTGGTAACATATGTGCTACATACAAGTAACAATGTGTACCTGAGAACTGAGCTTTAATTTATTTTTACAGTATCAAGCCAACCTGCTTTTCAAAACAAGCTGTGTGTCTTTCACAGAATAAAAATACACAACCAGCAATGTATACAGAGAAAGTCTATTTTCTCTCTCTTTTTACATCTCATTTGATACTCTGTATTTAAAAAGAAAAAAAAACTCTCCCAAGAAATTTGCCATTGAATGGAATGGGAAAAACAATAGAGAGGAAGGAAAGAAATATGCATTGAAGATATCAAAAGTTACTTTTCCTCCTTTTTTTTTCCAGATACGCTTCTCATGGTTTCACTGTGCAGTTGCTATTTCATGTGTAAACCAATCTTGAGACTGATAAAGTCAACCTCATTAAACTGAGGTTGAAGTTAAATTCCATCTACAGATCATCATTATTCTCCTTGTTATTCTTAGCCCAAATAATTATCTGTATGTGTAGAAGTGGTTTAAAGATTATTCTAAGTGTCATGCTTTCTTTTTCTTGGCAAACTAATTTGATAGAAAACATATCCAATTGGTTGAATTGTGTTCTGGCAGAACACAACTATAAACATCTATTGTCTCCAAAAATGTTTTGGCTATCTGAATATATGAATATATTACAGATCTAGGGGGAAAAACATCTACTAATTCCCCAGTTTCTAATTCTTTAATTTATAGAAGTATGAATAGCGCCACAGGTTTCAAAGAGACAGGACAGCAGGTGAGTTCTGTATTAATTCATTTATGTGTCACTGCAATCAATGGACTCTCAGTGGTTTACAGTAATTAAGAGCCCCAAAAAGCAATTCTAATTAAAGCATTCACTGTAAACAAACCCCATAAACCATTATAAATAGCATCAATTGGTCATAGGCATCTCATCGTTCTCCAAAAGTCCTTTAAAAATTGGTTTTTAATAATTTCTGGAATGCTACCATGTTTTCCCGAAAATCAGACCCAACTAGAAAATAAGCCCTAGTATTATTTTTTCAGGATGCTTGTAATATAAGGCCTATCCCAAAAATAAGCCCCAGTTAAGATCATCAGCAGGTGGAGGCATTTAGTACTGTATTTCCCCCAAAATAAGACCTAGCCAGAAAATAAGCCTTAATGTGTCCTTTGGAGCAAAAATTAATATAAGACCCGGTCTTATTTTGGAGGAAACACGGTAGTAATGTAGGAACCAGTCTGATTTCTAATGGGAGGCAATTGTCATAGCTGACAAGCAACACCTACAAGCTTGGGAAGTCACCAGCATTTTTTCCTTAGATAGTTTGGTTCAGTAGATGAATTTTGTTTGGAGAAAGTGGTTCTGCAAAATACTTGAGTGCCAAGCCATATAGAATGGGGGTGTCAAACTCGAGACATCACATTGCCATCATGTGACATTTTGCGACTTTTTCCATTCATGGAGCTGGGGTAGGTGTGGCCTGCGTGTGACACATCCGCTAGTTTGACACCCCTGATATATAACTTTAATGGCAATATCCAGCACTTTGCCTTTCATCTAGAAGCTAATAGGAAGCCAGTGCAAAGCCTTGGCACCATATAAATAAATAAATAAACTTTATTGTCATTGTATGTGTATACACATACAATGAAATTTACTGGACACCCAAAGACCAGATCCCACACACATAGTCCCCAAACACACTCCCACCCACCACAATTCCCCACCCCTAAACCACCCAAACATCCACACAACAGACCAAGTAATACTGTCCAACAGCTCACTGATGGTGGCTCTTTAGTTCTTTGTTGAGTGCAATTATAGCTCTGGGATAAAAACTATTCAGAAAACGTGTGATCCGAGTTTTAATTGTTCTGTATCTTCTGCCAGAAGGCAACAGTCCAAAAAGATTATAAGCAGGATGGGAAGAGTCTCTGAAAATGTTGTGCAACTTCCTCAAACAGCAAGATTCGAAGATGTTGTCCAGGGCTGATAGCTGGAGTCCGATAATATTCTGGGCAGTTTTAATGATTCTCTGTAGAGCTTTTTTGTCCACTACAGAGCTGCTCCCATACCATGCAAGAATGCCCTATGTCAGGACACTCTCAATGGTGCTGCGATAGTAGGACAGAAGTAGATGCTGAGATAGATTTATCTTCCTGAGCATTCTCAGGAAGTACAGCCTCTTCTGTGCCTTCTTCACAAGCTTGTTAGCATTCATAGTCCATGAGGTCCTCCAAGATATAAGTGCCCAGAAATTTAAAATTACCCACCCTCTCCACCTCCTCACCATATATGTACAGTGGTAGATGTACATCTCTCTTCCTCCTGAAGTCAATTATAAGTTCTTTAGTTTTTGTGGTGTTAAGTGTGAGATTATTTTCATTACACCACAATGTCAGCCCTTGTACTTCCTTCCTGTAAGCAGACTCATTGTTCTTATTAATGAGCCCCACCACTGTTGTGTCATCCGCACATTTAATAATTGCGTTGGTGTTATACAGTGGGGTGCAGTCATGCGTGGACAAGGAATAAAGGAAAGGGCTTAGCACACAACCCTGGGGGGCTCCTACGCTTAATATCAGAGTAAGGAATGGTGAGATCCCATCCTTACTGACTGTGGTCTACCTGTCAGAAAATCCCTTATCCACAAGTAAATCCTCTGATTTATACCCAAATTGGACATTTAAAAAACAACCTGTTGGGTAAAATGGTGTTAAAGGCAGAGCTATAATCCACAAATAACAGCCTTGCATATGTCCCCTGTTGTTCCAAGTGATTCAATACAGTATGGACAACAAGAGACATAGCATCATCAGTTGATCTATTACCCCTATATTCTGGACTATCTGGAGCTTCCAGATGGTCTTCAATGTCAATCCAAATACGATGTATTGAAATACTGTAGTCAAGTATTGGTCAGGGCATGAATCTCTATTGCAAGTTCCTCCTACTGAACAGAGGACCACAATCAATGCACTAATTGATGTTGGATCCTAACCCTGACCTCCATCTGCTCATAAAGCAATAGCTGGAAGTGCAAGAGGACCTCCAAGTCACAGATCTCTTTTAGCAGAAGCGGTGCCCTTTATGAAGAGACAAGACTCAACTACTAGAACATCTCAATGTACAATCACCACATCCATCTTGCTGACATTAAACTCAGCCAGCTTCCTTCTACCCAGTTCTTATTAGACAACAGACACTGGGATAAAACAGATCATTAAAATAGCCATGGGTTTTCTAAAATTTCCTAAACTAATCTAAATTCCCTAAAGAGCCATGGTTAGGATGCAGTGTTGCAGGCTAACTCTACCAACTGCCAGCAGTTTGATTCTGACCGGTTCAAAGTTGACTCAGCCTTCCATCCTTCTGAAGACGGTAAAATGAGGACTCATATTGTTGGGGACAATATGTTGACTCTGTAAATTGCTTAGAGAGGGCTGTAAAGCACTGTGAAGTGGTGTATGTCTCTAAATGCTATAGCTATTGCTAAATATATCTTACAAAGACAACATGCAGGTAGTCCTTGACTTACAACCATTCATTTAGTGACTGTTCAAAGTTGCAATGGCATTGAAAAAAGTGACGTATGACTATTTTTCACACTTAGGATTGTTGCAGCCTCCTCATGGTGACTGAACAGTGCTATGTATTTCTTTCCATTACTTTGGAGTTTTTTTAAAAAAAATATCACCACTATATATAGTAAAATACTCCTGTATTAAGGCATTTCCAAAGGTGTTGTGTCTCTTATGATATTGACATTATTGTCACTATTCATTTGTTGCATTGTGGACATGCAATGTTTAGCAACTGTTTGCAGTTAACAAATAGTGATGAAAAAGTAACTTTGTGACTTTCCTCCCATGGACAACACATCCAAGTGTGGTATGGCCCTTGTAGTTCCTTTCCAAAGATGTTCCAAACCACTGACTGTATTTTAGGAAGGAAGGAAGGAAGGAAGGAAGGAAGGACAGGTATTTCTTATGGCAGAAACTAAATTCTATGCAAGTCAGGGACAGCTTTGACATCAATTACCTCACCAACTAGCATCTAAAAATTGTTGCCAGTAACATCAAAAATAAGAACAAAATTGTACAAGTCTAATGAAAAAACCACTGTTCCCATCCATTTAGTTTGTGGGAAAGTGATGATAAATAAATGTATTGTGTAAATGTGGAGAGAGTGTGCAAATAAACATCCCATTTATATCTACTCAGCAGAAAACCTGAATTCCTGCATAAAATGCATGAAAAAATTACAGTATTAAAAAACAAAACCATAGGTTACGGACTTGGAAAAAACCACTGTTCCCTGATGTGAATGTTGTATTGCTGTGCTGTCTTGTTATTATGTCATTGTGTGACACAGTGCTGTTTTCTTAGTGATTTTGCTGTTTCTTTATTGTTCAATGGCCAAATAACTATGTCTAATTTCAACTATAGAATTACCACACTGAAAAGAAAGAAAGATTGGTAACACATGGAGCTAATGATAAATCAGTCATAACATTCCCCACCCATTATAGAATAGTAGACACAATCTTGGCATTTCTTTTTAATGACCAAAGATTTTTGCAGTTGTTTACTCATTTTCTTCAGAAGACATTCAGAAAGATAGTATTCCATTTTTAAGAATATACAAGTATTTAAGCCATAGTCACTTCTTCCGAATTACATGGTCAGGATGAATTTGATCTCAAATTCCTTTTGTCCAAATCCATCCTCATTTCTTCATAATAGACCATCATAATTTGTTTTATATTCTGCATGTTTTTGTATACCATATGGATATGATCATTTATCACAGGTTTACTATATAAACTGGATAATGACTTGCTCATTTTAGCTCACTCTAGTACATTCTATTGAATATTTACAATACATTTAGATCCTGATAATATTTTTATAATGGAACTGCATTTCATAATTGACTGGTACTATAAATAAGCACTTAGCCTTATTTTTGGGGAGGTTTTATTATTTTGGGGCATGTGGAGGAAACCAGAGGAATTAGCAGGGACCAGCTGCGCCTGCATTTAAATATTTTTGGTTTATTTTCAGGGGGGCTTATTTTAGTGCATGGACTCAAAAGCCTGATTGGGCTTATTATCAGGGATGTCTTATTTTAGGGGAAACAAGGTATATGCTTAGATATACCTCTATTCCACTTTCTCCACATATAAAAAAACACACACACACACACAATTTCAGGATCACTGTAACTTACGGGAACAAACAGTAAGCATTGATCTGTACTCTTGCAATCCAGAAACTCTACAAATGACCATCAGACATTATGGTGATGATACATTGCTCTACAGATCATCTGATTCAAAAAAGTATAGTACCACATGCTATTTGAAATGAAAAAAAATCCTCCAAATGTAAGGATCATAACTCACAAGTTGCTCTTTGTGGGTGTGCCCTGGAACTCTCGTAAGCCTACTCTGTTGTGATTCTAAAAGGAATAATGCCCACTCATACAGCATCTGGTAGAAATTTAAGTATTGAACATCAGTACCAACCCTTCTTTCATTTTAAATAGCTTCTGCACCTTGAGTAGATGTTGGTCACCAAAAGGAAACTGAAAGCAGAGTGGGGAGAAGGTATTTTGGAAATAGAATTGGCACAAAATAATACCTAGTAGGAATGGAATGGGACGGGACGGGACGGGACGGGACGGAACAGAACGGAACGGAACGGAACGGAACGGAACGGAACGGAACGGAACGGAACGGAACAGAATAGAATCTTTTTTACATTGAGTGTGTGAAACTAGGGGGAACTGTGTGCGAAAGTAATCAGGAGGAGCCAATTTGGTATAGTGCCAGTGAAGAGAATGGCTGAAATGTACCTTCATCAAGTGGGGAAATGGAAGTTTCTGAGTGATTCTAACACCCAGATTTTAACTTTGGGCAGAAGAATTGTGGAGTCCTAATGTTCACCTCGTATTTGAAATATTAGAAGTCCTTGAAGCTTGAATTTCAAAGCAGCCAATGTGTGTTTGAGATAGCTATAGTTTTCATTAAGATAAAATGAGCAAGGACTGTATATATTAGGTCTTGGCTCAGGATGCCGCTACCACGCTGAGATCTTGGGATACGTCTTATTTCCTGCTGTGAGAGATGTCTGCCATGTGAGAAATAATGCCTTGCACATCCAGTCTGTTGTAAAATAGAGAGAAAGCATGAGAAAAAATGAGAGTAGAAAACATATCTAGCCAACAGGCCGGGAGTCCCCAAACTTGGCAGATTTAAGACTTGTGGACTTCAGCTCCCAGAATTCTCCAGCCAGCTTAGCTGGCTGGAGAGTTCTGGGAGTTGAAGTCCACAAGTCTTAAAGCTGCCAAGTTTGAAGACCTCATTGCTAACATTTGGCCATCACTGATCCAAACCAGTTACAGCTGGGCTTCCATCTTCTGAAGGAAATTCAGTTTTCTGTGTAATTCGTATGTGTTTTATATTCTGTATATTTGTGTATCCGTGTGCATGAATCCATGCTATGCAAAACGATAAGTGATTATGAAATGTGATAATGGATTTCAGTTGGTGATTCTACAAAGAGCTGCCAATCTAACCTTGACTGGGTCTTTAAAAAATTTGGGACGTTTCACAGCTTCTCCTAGTGCTGGATCCAGATTTACTTGAAATAGTGTCCTTGGAACCAGAGGAGCTTGTTATTCATGACATTAATTGACTGCCTGGAATATGAATTTGACTTGTTAACTCCTTTACATTAGCACCAGAAGGAGATGCAGGTATGCAGGTTTACTAAAATAAGCACACGTTGCATAATTGGAAATACAAATAAAAGGACAAGAAATCTAATGATTACAGTGCGTCTGCTCTAAATGTGATACAGTTTAGCTCATATGAAAAGCTGGCAGAGAAGCAAAACACATGCTTCCTGCAGTCGTTATTTTATATAGAGATCTGCAGACTGTTATAACTGAAGTAGATTAGTGGCTTTCTGAGCTAGGCAAAACTTGCCATGAAATGCCATACAAATGTTGCACGCATAAAATTGAAAACCGAAAGTGAAGCTTAGAAACAACAACAAGTTAAGATTACTATCCGGAATAGTATCTAATTACAAGGATCACATATGTCTGATGAAAGCCCACAGCAATGAGTCGTCAGGATGAATGAACGGCCATTCTGAAGAGCTCTGGTTGATTAACTGCAGAGGATGGACGGTCTGTAATATATGGAGAACATGGCTATCCATCTAACAAAGAGGATAAAAATAAATAGTGAACAGCTGCCTGTTTAGTTAACCCTGGACCATCCTGCGCACTCCGAGAGCGTGGGATCTTGCTAGAAAACAGAGGATACGATTTTGGGAGCAGATACATGCAGAACACATTAATGGATCAGAGTGGACTGATTTAAATGGGAAGGATATAAAATCTCTCTTTAAAAAGATGAAGACGACATTGCGATACATGTGAATTAGCCTGAATTAGATGTAATTGGTTAATCAAAGCATTGACACTGCATTATGGGGTGCTTTTTACATATTATTTTCAAACTGCATGGAAGAATTTCCTAAACCACTGTGATAAAAGAAAATCCCACACCCTGTTCTAAATGTCCCTAGATGATATGACATAATGATTGAAGTCAAGTGCATTGCTCACATCATTTCCTTATGAGCACCTGTTCGTTTTCTAATTCCCTTTGAAAGGCAGGACTTTGTGGAAATCTCTAGTATGTTGATTTCCAATGTCTCTTGAAATATGAAAAAAAGTATCCAAGAAGCCATTTCAGGATCCATTACATATTAAACACTAAAAAAAAATGTTCTTGGCCACTGCAGCATAGCATCAAGCTATTGCTGCAGCCAATAATTCTTTCAAAATTAAAAACTCTTAAAGAGTTTTACAACATAATATCTAGTAGCCCAAAATGTCACTGTTATATATTTCCTTAAGAATTTCATTCTAATAACCATTTTGGAATGACATCCTTTACACATTTCCAGCAAGATAGTAATTATTCTAAACTCTTGTGCACAGTTCTCCCTGGAGTAATATGATTTAGAATAAATTGTTGCAAATATGAGATTGCTGAGGAATTTCAGTTATCCTGTTAGTAATGGGACTCACAGGCATGTAAGCTTGAGAATGTTGATTCAAGCCAAAATACTCCTGTGTTATTATTACAATAACAATTAAGGACACTTCAGGAACCAATATGCCAAAATACCACATGAAAGGATAGTTTAAAAGATGATCGCATTTGTTCTGGCTCACAGTACACCGGTGGGAGGGGAAAACCTTTCCAAGATGGATATTTCTATGAATATGGACAGATGAAGAACATTGCTGGCTCCTTGCCATACAGATGTTTATGAATGGATTGTTCAAAATGCGAGATTTGGCTTTAAGCAGAAAATCTGTAAAATAAAATATTCTCAACTTGATTTTCGTTGAAAAGATATTATGAAATAATAGAACAAAATTTGTTAGTCTATTTTCCATTGTAGCTATGCGGTGTTTTGTACAGTTTCAATTATTTGTACTTCTAGGGTTGAAACATTAGTCTTCTTTCCTTAATTCTCTCCTGTATCCACTACAGCTTTCTCCAACTTTTGATGTGTTTAAGATTATGAACTTTGCCTGCCAGAATGGGTGTTGAGGTTCACACATCTGGAAGGCATCCCTATGGGGAATGTGGCCAATAGTGGCTTCTATGGCTTTTTAACCAACATTCCACTAGATCGTTTGACAGCGTTTGGAAATGCATGCATTGCTTCAAATCCAAATTAAACACTTAGTTTCTAGTGTGTTACTTTTGGAGCCTTTGGCTATAACAATGAATGTTATAGAACTGAGTGGGAAATAGATACCAATATCTGCATTTAGAGTTCTGTTGGCAGAGGCACTGGCATCTACTTCAACTTCAATACACAAAATTTCTTAAGAGGTTAGATTTATCCTTATCCACTGTCATAATTTTTAAAACTGTCTCCCTTATTCTGAAGGGAACTCGAGGCAAGGCTGTTTCTGATTCATGCACAGTGGATTTATTAAAACTGTCTGGGAACAGGTTTGGGTGAATACTTCAAATATTGTTCTTCAGGTCATGCTCTTTGATCCAACATCAGAATTTCATTCAATAAGTGGAGAGGATTAACAGCAGCTTCTCACCAACAACTTCCTTGTAGCCCATGCAACTTAAATAGAAGAACCTGGATGTGTAGCTAGAATTAATCTAGAACCAGTTTGCACGGCTGTTTTGTTTTGCTTTGTCTGAAAAGTAATGATGAAAAGTAATGAAAAAAAGTAAATAGAATACTTTTTTAAACTGTAAGGAAGTATGAAGCATTCAGTTTTTACCGTCATTAAAAAAATATTTAGGAAACACATACATTCCTACTTACAGTAACCATGTTGTAATGACAGTCTTTTGATTTACGACTTCATTATTCATATATATTCTATGATTTCCATATTTATGTGCATGTTGGAAAGGGAGGGAGGAAGTGAGAGCCCCCAAATTGCCAAATGCACTTTTAACAGGTCAAAGAGTGGAGAAGATTCTCAGTGTTGGCCTATATGTGGATTCCTATCCCCAGCTCTTTTATAGTAAGTGTGAGGGGAAAATATTTGGCAAAGCAAATGATCTGTTTTATGATCCACTCCTTACATTAAATCAGATTGGAAGAAAAATTAAGCTTTTGCTCAAACACAGGCAAGATTCAAAATTGTGTTTGACCAGTAAGAACTGAGGTTGAGCAAGTACATGGATTAATGAATGTCACAGTGGATGAATTACTTTCATAACAATACCCATTGTTCGGGTCCATCAATACCACTAATGGCAGGTTGAAGTGGATCTTTTTGAGCAATTCCTTCCAATGTTTGGATTTCTAAACCAGTGGTGGGATTCAAATTTTTTTACTACCGGTCTGTGGGCGTGGCTTGGTGGGTGTGGCATGGCTTGGTGGGCATGGCAGGGGAAGGATTCTGTAAAATCTCCATTCCCACCCCACTCCAGGGGAAGGTTACTGCAAAATCCCCATTTCCTCCCGATCAGCTGGGACTCGAGACGCAGATAATAGATTGGGACAGGGTCAGTCAGAGGTGGTATTTACCGGTTCTCCAAACTACTCAAAATTTCCACTACCGGTTCTCCAGAACTGGTCAGAACCTGCTGAATACCACCTCTGTCCCAAACCTATGTGTTTATGTGACTGTTACACATCCCTATAATGCCTTTAGTTACAGCATCATCACGTTTTTCTGTCCTTTATGACAGAGCTAATCAAGAGATAGATTACACCAAATGGAAATATATCAGCTGGCCAGATGGCTTCTTGTTTGGTAAGCATTCCAAATTAAACATGATTCCCATAACCATATATGAAAGGGTCTTATCCAAGTCTTGTTCAATCTGGTCCTTCCATATGTGTTGGAATAGAAGAACTCAGAGAATTCTGTTGTCCTTAGGAGAGCCAGTTAAGGCACAAGGCTAGAAACTAGGAGACTGAATATCTATGGAGATTCTTAGTCATCCAGGTTGTTCCAAAGGTGCTTTTTAAAGATTCTGAGTTCTAGTCTGGGTGACTCTGGGACAGTCACTCCCTTTCAGGCCAACTCACCTCGCAGGATTCTTGAAGAAAACAGAATGTGGAAGGAGTATTATAGATGGTCACTGCCTTCAGTTATTTATAACAATAATAAGGCAGGATTTAAAAAAAAAATTAAAGCTGCATTTTGCAGTCGAGTTTATCTGAAGGGCATCCAGAATTGGTTTAGAATTCAGACTCTAATTCTAAACTGAGGAAAGCTGACCTATTTTATTTCAGTCAATAGAATTTTTCCAATTGTAAAGCAGAGTTCTAGCTATCTGAGATCTTTTCTAATGGGAAGTGCGTGATTTGCCATCTTAAAGGAAAAGCCATCACATGAAGAAAGGATGGGGGAAATGATTACACCAAGTGAATTGTGGAGGAATAAATCATAACAAAATAGTTGCAAATATTCCAAAGCTCTCCAATTTCGGTTTACTTGTTACTATGGATTATAATAGCCAGACATAATGCAGAATTCTTGTTTGTTCTTCCTAGGCTGGAAAAGGACAACTTGAATGCTGCATTTGGACCACACTGTTACTTCTTCTATTGCTTTGTTCTGCTGCCCAAGAACCTGCTGCAAAAATTCAGTGATGAATGGCCAAAATTGCATGATTTTCTGCCATATTTTTTTTTAGTGAAAAGGATAATATAAAAACAGAAAAATCCAGAATATAATAAATAGGCCAATTATTCTGCCTCTAGATATCTAAGAATTTCATTGAATGAATTCTTTGGTGATCAAAAGATATTGCAAATTATTTTCTCTCTTTTTTGAATCATAGCTCCTGGCCACAAAAAGGGTTTCTCACCTGTGTAAGTTATTACTTTGCCAACTGGAATAATCAGTCCTGGTCTTCACTTTTTACAAGTTGAAAGTACGTCCAATAATACTTTAGAAGGATTTGGTTACGCACATTGCCTATGGAACAGCCTTATAGAACAAAATGCATTTCAAAAAATTTTGAGAAATCACTGGAGTTCAGGACAGTTTGACAAAAACCTTTCTGGATTTTGGTGAAATGAGAAGCAGGGCAGAAGATCATTATGATTTGTGCACAAGTATTGCAGGAATGGGAACAAATAAGTAAGGATGCTTTCCTTCCCTCCCATCCAGAACTGAACTTTTAAATTCCAAAAAATATTTTTAAAATCAAGTTTCACTCTCAATGCTAAAATAGATCTGATGGAGTCCTTTCAGGTTAACTGATATACATATTCAATGGAAGCTAGTGTTATAATAGAACAGCATAATACAGGACTAGAAATGGAAGATGCACTGAATTTAGTATACCACGAAGGCTTCCTGAGTATTGGAGACCAAATTGGCTTACAAGAAAGACCAAATAAATAATACAAAACAGATGTAGCAAGGCAAACCATGACATGACAGTACATAAAATACAACAGGTAAAGCAGATGGCAACAGGACCTGGCAATGTCTAAGAGCAGGAAAGTTGAAGAAAGAGACAGAGGAGCTAATTCTGGCTGCACAAGACCAACCCTTAAGAACAAATGCATACAAAGCCAGAATTAAGACAGGAACAGGCAAATACTGTCTCTACAAAGAAACTGAAGAAACAGTGACTACCTACTCAGTTGATGCAAGAATATCACATAGACTGACTACAAACAACAGCATGACATAAGTAGCAACAATGGTGCATTGTAATATCTCCAAGAAATATCACTTGCCTCAATCAAGAACTTGCAAAATAATAGAAAATGATGAAGCTAAATGGCTCTTTAGAAAGGCACCTATCACAAGATACCCCTTATAGCTTGTGACAATATCTATAACACTATCAGACAACATCTGCCTATCACAGGTCCTTGTAAAAGAGTCAATGGGTGGTTAATAATGCCAAATCCAGACTAAATAACTGGCTGACTTTGCAGCCAACATTAATAATAATAATGACATAGGTAGTAGCTGAGGAAGGTTTTTTAGGGTGATTACTGCTGGTGCTAGCTTTTCTTTTTTCAGGACCAAAACCTCATCTTTTAAAAAAGTCACCAACATTGAAAGTATTATCAAGGGGAGAGAGGATGAACTCAGAACAATTCAAGCAAAAGCTAAGCTAGAAAAATCCAAAGATTAGGAATTTCTGCTTCCATAATAGCCTTTGAATAAAACAGAATACCTTGTAGCAGACAGTTCCAGGTGCAATCTTTAGCATTGCTATAGAATAAGTTATTGCTTCATCTAGACTGAACCAACATGGATTCCCCAGGACTTCTTATGGGGTCTTTTTCCCCAGTTGGGCTTTTTATGAAACTTATAGCTAAACTGAGAAAATGTCATTTTACAGTAAGCTACTTTCTCATCTCCAAACTTGATTTGCTTTTGGACTTAACAGATCTCAGCTTTGGACCAGTATACAGTCCTGTTCATGATAAGTGATAGGTACAGTTCCAATCTAATAAATATACTTATTTATTTATATTATAGCTATGTTAAGGGAAACCTATGTGAAGTTATACATGAGCCACATAATAGGCCTTAATGGAATCAATTTTGCTGACTAGACATAAAGACATTTGTGATTTAAAGTCAATCCTAATATTACATTTTTGTTTGGTCACTGATATAAAAACCAAAGTCAGACAATAACAATATAAGTGCAAACATTAACATTCTATTAGTAGCCCTTGTTTTGGAAGATCCCAGTTGAACATTACATGCCCTCAAACAAACTTGGTGACTTTCAAAATGATTCATGTTAATCAGAAAAAGACAAAATATGTCAGATTGGCCTTGATAGTTTGTGGGAGAAGGAGATAATACTCCAAACCAATCTTTACATAGCACTTTCTATATCAAATACAGGCTGCTGTTTCACAGCCACTCTGAGCAGCTTATATGAATATGGTAGCTTCATATACCTTTGAAAGGAGATTGTCCAAAAAAAAAGCATATGTGCTAATAAAAATCATTCTGCAATATTTGGCATAATACATTGATTTATGGAGCTACTTAGCTTTTGCTGTAAATCTGGGCACCTAAACAGACTGAGCTTGTTATTCTGCTCTGATCATTTTGATGAACTGTATCTAGGATCCTTTGACTAAGCTCCAGTTTAGTATGATCATAAATCATTGTGCTTACAGAACCTAAAGAGAAGTCATACTGGAACAATTTCTTCTCCCACACGAGCGAGCCTTTGAGATTATGAAAATTTACATTCCAAATTGAGGGGTGCTAAACTCCGCAGATAGAAATTTAACTTTAGCCAAAGATTAATCTTTCTTGCCTGGACTCGGTACAAATCCAATCAGTTTGCAATGTGGAAAAACTGCATTTAAGTTGAATCAGGAAGAAAGGTTGTAAAACTGAACTGATTCTACAAGGGCAACTTCGTTATAGGAACCCAACACATAAGATCTGGCTGAGAAAATCTTAATTGCCACAAGTTTCTTTTAAGCCTCTCTATCCAATGGTGGGTTTCTCCCAGTTCAGCCCAGTTCTCCCGAGCCAGTAGCGGTGATGATATGACATCACCAAACCAGTTCTCCCCCCCGCCCCCCATCCCCCCCGCCCCCAATCTATTCTTACCTTTTATTTGACCCCACCCCCAATCTATTGCTGCCTCCTGAGTCCCAGCTGATGGCTAGAGGGAAAAAAACTGTTTAAACTCCTGCCGAGGGGCTTCAAAGGGCTGCCTACAGCTGATCAGTGTTAAAAGAAAACAAACGAGTAGACCGGTGCCTACAAAAATACATGAATAGATCAGTGCCTACAAAATAAATGGGTTGACCAGTGCCTGCAAAAATATAAGAGTAGACCAGTGCCTGCAAAAATAAATGGGTAGACCAGTGCCTTCAAAAAATAAATGGGTAGATCGGTACAGCTCTGCAAGCAGTTAAAAGTCTGGTAGACCAGTACCTCTCCTAAATCCAAAATAATTGTCACATGACCATCGCCACAAAATAAACCACGCCCACAGAACCGGTAGTAAAAAAATTTAGAACCCACCCCTGTCTCTATCCTGAAAAAATATTGGATGGCAGTGGCAATCCTTTGGCATTTAGTATCGCATAAACCAAATGTTCATTGGGTGATACCAAAAACTGAAGGATAAGTTCAAGGTATTTGATTGAACTTAAGAAACTTTTGTAATTTCAGGGGTGTTGACTTTTCCCATCTCACTGAATGAACTGGGTGCTTTGTTTTCTTCGTTTTCCTGGCAAGGGGTCCTTTCTCCTATGTCCTTTCCCCTTCATTATGTTTTGACTCAAATACTTGTTTTAGAAATAGCTACAGAATTTGCTTTTTGAAAGGTATCCTCTAATCATCCCAGACATGGCATAGTTTTTGATCAGCACAAAATATTGGCTACACATCTCCCTGAATGACAAGCTTTTTCATACTTGTTCTATCTGAAGTTCATCATGTGCACCTATGATGTGTATGAACTATGGGGAAGAAGAACAGACCCTCTTGTACTACTTGTTGATTCTTCAATCTGTATAATTATGTGCCATGAGGTACATGCCCAAAATGCATGACATTTTGAAGATTCTGAGTCAGAAGGTCAGTGTAATTTTATCCAATTTTGTCCAATAGCTCAATTAATAGGAAAGTAAAAACGGAAAACCAAAGTATTGAAACATCTCTTGGGACAGTATTTTAACTGATGGTTTTTATTTCCTTCAATAAAAAATATCAATACACTTTATCATTTCAAATCCTGAATCCAACATTCATGTATGAGTTATAGGACCATTGCCCCAACTCATGATCCTGCAGTAAGAGAAACATTTCATTGTTGAGGTATACTAATTGGTTGTCATCAGAAGAACTTGGCATAGTATCAATTAGGTCAAGCAATAGCCAATGAGATCATAGATTTCTCACTTGTGTACTTTTAAACAAAAGTTGTACAGGGAACCCAAGCAGCCTGCATATGCAAAATCCTGCAACATTAAAATTGTTAAATTCTTTGCCTCTCATTCTCTCTTTCTGATCATCCCATTCTACTATAAACTTCCATAAACTCAGCTTGCATGTTATGAAGACCAATGCTTCGTTCCCTTCATAAAGACATGTGTATAGGCTTTAGATCCTTAGACAAATCTTCAAGGAGATTATATTTTAGAAACTTGTAAAAAAAAAACAACCCAAAATCAAGGGTAAACCTTGTCTACTCTAGCTATTTCCTTTAATTTAATCTGTTCCCTTCTAAAAAGAAAATATCCAGCTATAAAGTGTGTGGAGTTATAGTGACAGCCTGTGGCAAAATATAAGAATTTCAATACCTTAAGCCTATTGATTTTCATTCGCTTTTGATCGCCCTCATTCTTCCTGCTTGTCAGGAAAGATGAAGATAGGGGAATTTCAGCCTAACTCCCCTTATCACTACATAGACAACTCTTCATAAGCAGTGTCAGAGAGAGAGAGACTGAGAGAGAGAGAGAGAGAGAGAGAGAGGGAGAGAGAGAGAGAGAGAGAGAGAGAAGGCTTAGTTTCCCTCACACAATTTCTTCAGATTGCAATGGATGGATCTTGTGCCTGAAAGCTGCCAAGCAGAGAATCAAACTGTGCACATCCACAAGCTAATAGCTAATGGAAGGAACTACGACATTGCCAGGGAGACCCAAGCAATCTTTTCTGATAGTGCTAGCACTGTATTCTAATTAGCTGATTGACACTGTTGCCACTGTAACCAGTAATTTTCGATATTTTTCACACACAAAAAAACATAAATACTGCAATCCTTTTAAGTATCTAGAAAATCATAGCAGTTTTTAGTTCCCATTAGGAATTCAGGCTACGTTCTATTCTGCTTACTTTTAACTTCTATGAATAGAATTTCTTGGATATTAGCAGCACGGCATGATCCATAGGGAAATTTAGGATATGAAAGGAATTTGGCACTGATTTTTATGGAAGTGGATTTTTAAGCTTTTTTTTAAAAAAAAAAGACCTTGTCCATAGCATGGAAGATAGCATTGAACAGAATCTTCTATCATTCCTACTTTGGTTGAAAATGTATATTGTACCTGTACATGGATATAGTTTTATTTGTGAGTGATGCAAATGAAACAGGTACCCTTTTCAACCAATCCATAATCCTACCTTTGGTCTTTTTACCCATCCAGCTATTATGCATGTATTCTCTCTTCATCTCTGTGACCTAGCCAGAGCAAATACTGGACCAATTTACTGGTTTATTTTCAATTCTGTCCGAACCACTGCTTCATTTATTACATACTCGTTCTTTCTCACACATGTACCATGCATGGATGCCTGCCTCTTTATTCATGTACCATGCATGGATCTAGAATCTTCCTCCAGTTAGATACATTAGGCCTTTCTACCCAACCACTGCCTACCTCAATCTCTTCTTCTACCTATCCCATGTACCAGCTGTTCAGTCATAATCCAACCATATATTCAGTCAGCCTCCCTCACCTATTTGTAACATAAACACAGACATTCTGAGAATGTTTCCATCAAGCTGCATTGAAAACAAATTTATAGGTTTTCCACATTCTGAGCTTCTGAAAAAAAAAATAATGTATGGAATTATAAATGGTTAATTAATCTGTAGTATATATTACCTTGGAGTTGTTGATGTTATTTGGCTAAACATCTCACTGTAAAAATCCTGCAGGTGCTTACTACACGTACACATAATTTTAAAAAAATATTATTACAAAATAAACTGTGGGGAGGAAGCCATTTAATTCTTATTTTCAGTGAACCTATCATGATTTTTTTCAGACATGAGATCTTCTCTAAAGATTTTTATCTAAAATAAAAGGATTTTGCAAATGTGCTTTTTGATCCTCTATCAATTTAGGTTGATTAATTAGTAACCTAACCTATATGTTTGGGCCATTTTTTCCCATGAAAGGCTTGGTAGTGGCATATGGCCTATTGAATATTAAATCCACTCTCGAATAACGTTCTTCCAATTGGCTAGGCAACAATCTTCTATCTCACCACAAAGGCAGCAAACTTTGCTCATATAATAATAACATGCTGACAATTTTTCATTCTTGAAATGTCTGTGCTAGGCTGGGTTTTCTTCCTCTTCTTCTCCCACTCCTGAGCAATAGAACTAAAAAAGAAAGGGGAGGATCTATATTCTGTCTAGATTCTGTCCAATTTAATCAAATAAATCTTCTTTAAAGCAATGCAAAATGAATCACAGATGGACTTGCCCTTTTGCAGGTTGCAGTAATCACCATTTATAGTTCGCTTAATTTATCAAAGGCAGGGTAGAAGAATTAAGGTTGCTCTTTTGCAGTAATAATCAGAACCAGTCTATGTGGCAGTCTAATTTACTTAAAATATATAATGACAGTTGCAACAAGGACTATATGACCTCTTTGGAAGCCACTAACAGTGGTGGTGAGCTTTTATAAAATTGGGTTTAATTAAAAAAAAGAGAGTGTTATATTAAGCATGGTGGCTGGTGAATTTAAGCATCTGGTTCTCATATCTAGAAGAAAGATGGCAAACACATGCTCTACCTTTTTGACTAACCTTTCATAAAACCTCTCTTCCTTGCAACAGAGGAAACTCTTTTCTGATTACATACTTTTAAATGTGAGGAAGGAACTTCTTAGAGGATGTTCAACATATGAAGGAAATGCTAAGTAAGCAAACAAATTTGAGTTTCACAAGATCACTTTTTTTAATACTTATCAAGGTTTCTTCCAATTCTCAGGGAGCACGCAACAAGAAAAATGCAGAGTATAAAATGTAATAAAATTAATGCAATTAAAAGCAAACCAAAATTACAATTAAATAATACTTAACAATTAAATACTGGGAGAACAGGAGCCAAACGTTTGTTTGTTTGTTTGTTTGTTTGTTTGTTTATTGGTTCGATTTATATGCCACCCTTCTCTGGAGACTCAGGGCGGCTTACAATGCATTAAGCAATAGCCTTCATACTTTTGTATATACCTGCTTAGTAGGGCTTTCGGGCCCCCCTAAGTGGTGTTCTCTTTTATACAAAGTCAGTTTATTGCCCCCACAATTCAGGTCCTCATTTTACCTACCTGGGAAGGACGGAAGGCTGAGTCAACCTTGAGCCTGGTGAGATTTGAACTTGCAGTAATTGCAGGCAGCTGGTGCTATTTAACAGCACTTTAGTCTGCTGCATCACCAAGGCTCTTAACATATCTTTAAAAAGCATATATCATAAGTCTGATCCCCTTTCCATACCCAGATAAGCAGGGATTAACATTAAACAGAAAACAATATCCTAATCAAGGAACTACCAAGGAGAAAACCACACTGCCACCAATCCCGGTAGGCCAAGCTACTGTATGTAAGCAATCATAAGATAGATCACCCTCACATCTGATTGTATATAAACAGTGAGAAAATCCCACACTGAATAGCACTGATGATGTTATCTAGTTGGGTAAGCAAAAAAAACAAGCTCAGAGAGGACTCCAACTTTCAATGGAGGGGGTGTTGTGCAGCACTGAGAAGGTTCACCAGCCAGATGGATGGGAATGCAATCAAGGCACAGAAGTGATTCCTCTTCACTACACTCACAAAAAAGAATAGGCTTTCTTTTGCCAAATAATGGCTCTTGATTCATGTTGGCCAGTTTATGACAGTCATGGTAGACTTTGGATTCTGAGCTTTTTCTGACTGGGCAATCACATCACAGATGGTGGAATCGTTCAAGACAAGAAATCTAACATAATCCAGATATTTCACCAAAAGATTTTGTCCCACTTACTGAACTTAAATTCGCAAACACTCAAATGGTCTAATGGAGCTTCTGGTCAGGGAGAGTCCCCTACAGATTACAGCTACATCACCTTCTTGCCCTCTGTCCCTAACATGCCACATCACAGAATATTGTGGCTGATAAAACTCTCTACCAGTTCAGTACTTCCATCCTGCTGCATTCAGCCTTAGCAAATCCTAGAAAGTGACTTGGCATTTTAAAAAAATGGGATCTTTAGGCTGGAGGGCTCACCTTCATTGTCACCTAGATTTTCTTGATTATTCAGACTTCTAAAAGAAAGTCAGGACACCTACCGCCTTCCTTTCCCTGCAATGGCTAAGTTGTAGCCTTCTGTCATATCTCCCCCTGCCTGTTATTATAGACTAGCCAAGCATTATTCCCCAATCTCTCACCATCTTTCTCACACATCCCATGGTGCCAGGCAACACTTAATAAAAACCTCATTTTCCAATTATTCAAGGAGAGATATAATTGGAACAGGCTATAGCTTGATGAATTCTTCACACATTGCTGGTTGCCTGATTTTGGCCCTCAGCCCAAAATAAAGAAAATAGATCCAGTTTTTAAGCTGGTGAAGTACATGTTTAGCTTTATAACAGTCTCTCCTTTGGATTATAGTAACTCTAGGTAGGTTACTATATGAGTTGACATAGTTATGAGGATAAAGAATCAAGATCTTAACACTCCAAAGTCTCTTCTTTGTCCTTTTCTCCATATATTGATTGTGATTCTCCCCCATGTTGGCTGAAGCAACACTCTATGACTTGCTGTGATTATATCATTAGAATATTGATACCGTATATTTGTGTTAATTTGAAAGCATTTTTGAAGGCTGAAATTTTTGAGTATGGATTCATATAGATGCATGCTCATGCTCAATTTCTATACAAAATATAATAGATGTAATTGCATATTCTCCAGTGAGTATTTACAAATTGTTGACATTCTGAGTCATCTTTCTTCAATGAAAAGCCAAATCCAATCTGTACCCTTCTTTTCCTGTACCCTTCTTTTCCTTCCTAATTGCTAACATCTGCTTTCTAATGACTATTTCACATGTTTTTCAGAAGAAATAAAAAGAAACATGTTTTAATGCCTAGTTTATTCCCCATAGTTCTTGAATTATGCATGTATGTAAGTGTGCAGGAGCTGGGGCTGATATGTGGTAAGTGTATAGATGTATATATAACCCTGAAAATAATCCTCAGAATCTGAATTAAAAAAAAAAGTTATGAGAAAAAAGGAAGGAAGTTAAAGAAATTTATAAAATCTGATGCAGATCCAGAATATGTTCAGAAAGCTCTTTTCCTTAGTTTCCCTAGAACTGTGAAGGCATCTAAAATTTTACAACTATAAAAAGCTATTCTGAGTTGCCTCACCTGTGAGAAACAATGAGACGAAATGTCATGAAGACATGTCATTTAAAAAATTTATATTAAGGTTAAACAATGTGTGGATTTACTAAAAACATTTATTCAAAGATGTGTAAAGAGCACAAAACAGCAGATATTACTCAGTGTCCAGTGATTTATGTTGGAACAAACAAACATCCAAATTTGATAGCTACATTAATAGTTCTGAATTGACAGTGACCGGAGGACACTTCTGTGAAAATGTCAATTCAGTGTAAAATCAAAAGGCACATATATCCATGCTTGGAACATTAAGTAGACTCTAGAATTACAGATCACGCTTGCAGTATTGAGTATACCAGTTGTCTTTTGGTCGCTATACTTAAAAAGGTTATCATCAAGCTAGAAAAACTGCAGAGAACTTTAGAAGAAAGAACGTGTGTAACATGGATAGAAAGCAGTTCTCCCTCTCCCACAATATTAGAATTTGAGATCATCCTTTGAAAGTACATGTAGGAAAACTGAGAATCATCAGGGTTTTTTCTTCACACACTGAAATTTGTTGCCTGCACTTCTAACAGTGATAACCATTCTGGATGGTCTTAAAAAGAGAGTGGACGAGTTTACGTCAAATCAGGCAACTAATAGTATTGGCTATTTACAACCTCATGAATCTTTGGGCCTTTCCTTACTTGCACCTAATCATAGCACAAACCTGGGCTGGCAACTTATTTTTTTCTACTGAGTCCTCATAATATTGCTTTCCTTTTGTGTCTAGCCCATGAATGAGACTGGCTTAAATCATTCTTAGCTTTACTACTGTTAAAGTACGGCTAAGTACAGCTTTCCCTTTAATTCAACAGTGTTCAGAAAAGAAAAGAAAAATGTTCTCATTGTGTATTAGCAAAGGTGATTGACTAAAGCAAGTAAAGAATTTCCCAAACTCATCTGGTAAAAACAGCTCTCTGAGCAAAGCTGTAGGAGGAGTGAGTGGAATGATAGGTCTCATTAGTTTTATCAAAGGCGGTTTTCAGTTTGCACTTATGCAAATACAATTCTGTTGTCTGCTGAAATCTAGATAGATTTACTTAGAGAGAAAGAGATGGGTTCAGATTTATTTTACTGTTCTCTTTTTATCTGGCTTGTCCTTTCTGTGTCATGCTCTACCTTTCCCTCTATCTACCTCTTTTTACCCTCTTGCTTTATGAATACCTAGTATATTTGGCTGAAATGCCTAGAACCGTGATGGCAAACCTATGGCACGGGTGCCACAAGTGGCACATGGAACCAGATCAGTGGGCATGTGAGCGTTGCCGTAGCTCAGCTCCAGTGGGCATGTGTGTGCTGGCCAGCTGATTTTTGGGCCTTTCAGTCCCACCAGAAGTTGGGAAATGGGGTGTTTCCGGCCTCCAGGGGAGGGGTGGGGAAGGCTGTTTTCACCCTCCCCAGGCTCCTAGAAAACCTCTGGAGCCTGGGGATGGTGAAAAACGGGCCTACCGGGCCCACCGAGCCATCACATGCTAAAAGCAGGGGGGCATGCATGTGCAGGGGCGGGGCACATTGGATTATGGGTGTGGGTACACACGTGGGGAACCTCCCTGTGCTCCCCCCAATTTTGGCACGTGACGGCAAAAAGGTTAGCCATCATTGGCCTAGAACATTTGGTCTCTGTACAGGTAGTCCTCAACCACATTTGAGCCCAAAATTTATGTTGTTAAATGAGAAATTTGTTAAGTGGGTTTTGCCCCATTTTACGATCAACTTTTGGTCATAAGGTTAAGGTGACCAACTTTTTTACAATGAGAAGGAGGACACGTGCATGTGTGCCATGTTTTGTTTTGGTAAAAAGTAAACAAAGCCACTTGCGCATGGCGCACTCTTGCACGCGGCACACTCTTTCAAAAAATTCTCCTGTGCGGAGCGCATGCATCTCATAATCGCGTCTCGCCACACTATACCAAGCATTCAACGAATTGTCATGTCAAATATAAATACGTCACATCACATGTAACTGATCGGATCGGCATCGATCGAATACAGAGATTTACAGATTAGTCTTCAAATATCAAAAAGGAGGACATGTAGGAGGATACTTTTCGAGAGACGACAGAATTTACAAAAGAAGGATTGTCCTCCCTAAAGAAGGACAATTGGTCACATTAGTTAAATGAATCACTGAAGTTCTTAAATTAGTAACACAGTTGTTAATGGGCTTCCCCATTGACTTTGCTTGTCAAAAGCTTGCAAAGGGGGATCCTATGACCCTGGGACATTGCAACTGTCATAAATATGAACCAGGTGTCAATCATCCAAATGACCATGGGGATGCTGCAACAGTCATAAATGTAAAAAATGGTTAAAGGTCACTTTTTTCAGTGCTGTCGTAGCTTCGGATGGTCACTAAATGAATTGTTGTAAGTCGAGAACTACCTGTACCTGTCGGTGGGCAGTTTTTCAGTCTCTTCCTTTCATTTTTTCAGATCAACTTTTCTCCCCAAAATTGAAAGCAAAGCCTCTTTCCATGCTTCTTGTTTATCTCTGTCTAAATTTTCATAAAGGAGTTTTCTTCTTCATTACATGTGGGTCCTAATCTAAGGTGGTGTGCTTTCTGTTGCATTATTGCATATAAAAATATATGCATCTTTCTTTATTTCATAATAGATCATATAAAGAGTAGCAATAATACATGTCTCAGATTTAAAAATATATACGTATATACAGCACAAACAGTGTATAATACCTCATTCCGAGAAGAAGCTAACCTTGCCACTAAATCATGCCAATAAGCCTGCCAGGCCAAGAAAGTAAGTGTCATGAGGTTGGAGGGTTCTTTGATCTTTAGTTAGAGCTTAACTTTTAAACAATTTCAGTTTTGCTATTGTTATTTGTTTGTTTTTAAGCTGGAGTAGGATACTTTCTGCATTGATTCAGTGCAACATTTTTTTATCAGCCCTTCCCGCACGGCTTGGAGACGACATAACTCGGAGGATTTTCTTATCCGTAATATTTCTGCTTTAAAAGAAGACCAAGAGAAATATTTCAAAAGTTTTATTGTGGTGTGCCTTGAAGCAAACCAATTGAATTTTTACGACATTAGTGTCCTCTAAATGATGTACTAACCCTCGTATTTTTATCCAGTTCAATCCAAGAACTCAGTGTACCTCTAATTACACCGGCTAGCGAAGAAACCATTTGGCCCCGACTTCTTGCCTTTTCTTTCTTTTTGTAGAAGTACTTTCACCCTTGGAAATCACCTTCCTACAAGTTTCCTCATTTCACATTATTTTGAACGTCAGAGTTGTTCAAATAAGGCTGGGAGGAGAAACTGGCAAGCCAGTCTAGACAAATCCAAGCAGAGTCCAAGAACTGAACAAAAGCATCAGGACTGCCTCATTCCTCCTGCAGTGCCCTGACTGGTAGATGTGTTCTTCTTGTTGGGGATATGCTGAAGGGGAATAACAGCATATCAGTCATACCAATCATACCAGCCATACAGTCAGCATGCTTATAACAACTGGCACACTCTCAACTGAAGACAATGCAACTCAGCAGGAATTTGTAACAGATGCCACAGAAGCAGGACAGCCATTGCCAATGCAGATGTCTCAGCCCTGACTTCATAGCCTTCATTGTGTCTATGGCAGAATATAAGTCTGATTTCTATGTTGACATCTTTTGCAAATCCCTATTCATATGACTAAAAGCTGATCATTATAAATTCCCAGTCTGGAAAATAAAGCCAATAGGCTCTGCAACATATGGAACAAGCTTCTATTCCCCAATTTTTCTCCAGCTCAGGCTCAAAAAAATGATGACGGGTCACTGATGATGCCTCCACCTATTCACCACATAATTCTCTAAGCCTTTCTTCTTTCTCCAATGACAGTGCAGAAAGGAGTGGGGAAAGGACCTGCTCCTTTCTCTTTTTCTCATTGATCAACGCTGTAGCCATATTTGTAGGCATTATTGCACCTTCTGTGTGACCAAAGAGATGTGCCAGAATTAGAGGGGAAGGGAACTTCTTCTCTTTCCCTGCCCATTGCTGGAAGAGCAGCAGCACAAATTATGGAAATTGTGGGTGTGGGGTGATGGTGGTAGCTGGGTAATACTATAGATGGGACAGACCCTCTTAGGTTTCCAAAGATATTGATTCTTCCATCATCATGGACACCAAAAGAGCCTCAATATTATTCTGAAATAATTTTCTAAAAATGGCCAGAAACTTTTCCATGTGTTCTAAGAGCAGAGCCTAGGTTTCAACGGAATCAGAAGGCTCTTTCTCTAATGAGAATCGGAGTAATTTAACTTTGGGGGATTTGTTTACACTTTTTCACTTCAGATCTGATCAGAGCGGAACAGTAGAAGATCCAGCATTCGGTTTCATTCTGTTTAATTTGCACTCTACAGATATAAGTTAATGACAAAGATTTAGCAAGGTCGTATTTGCTGATAAATTAACTAAAAAGGAGAAAGGCAATGTTTTCTTGATGTTCCGTCATAAAATTGCCCTGTTGACCCTGATCAAGCCGTTCACATAAGGAAGATGAGGAGGAGGTATTACAAAGCAGTTCTGATAAACGATAGAGCTCTTTTCATCTTACTTTTGTTGTGCTTGAATCCTTAGGTTATCAGCTTGCAGCCGAACACAGAGAAGCAATGAGTGATGACTCCTTTAGTGTGAACTGTACAGGAAGAATGAAAAATAAACACTGACACTTGTTTCTTAATAGTTGCTGGTTTGCAGCAGAAAGTTGTAAATCTATTGGTCCGATTGCTTTTTCCTCCGTTGGCTCAT
Source organism: Ptyas mucosa (assembly GCA_012654045.1). Lineage (NCBI taxonomy): Eukaryota > Metazoa > Chordata > Lepidosauria > Squamata > Colubridae > Ptyas > Ptyas mucosa. The sequence goes on from WNWU01000032.1 coordinate 2,300,433, forward strand.
CCTGTGCCGTTCTTTTTATGTGTCATAATTACTAACATCTGCTTTCTGATCTTGGACTGAGTGGAATTGCAGAATCACTTTCTATTCAGAAGAATTGCAACAGCTGTTTTATTTAGCCTTGGGCAGCACTTCCTGTTCAGTCTACAGCTGTCTTCCTGTGTCCAATTTAGGTTTGAGACTTTCTATCTTTCTGTCTTTCTTTCTTTCAAAACCTTTTGCATTACAACAGGAAAGAAAAGAAAATAACTAACCCAGATTCTGTTGAATATAATTTCCAGTGGAGGATGATAGTAATCACTTAAGGTTGTACTGAATGTATAGGAAAATTCCCAGATCACATCTCCAGCAATAATAAGTAATACCCTAGCCATATAAAGTAATAATACATCATTTATATTTGCACAATATGCTAAACTATATTAATTTTAAGCTTGTTTTCTCTTAATATTTCATAAATCCAGCCTGTTTGGTTTCCTTATAGTGCAATGTATATTGCAAATCTAGAAGCTTACCGATTGGTATGAAAGAAGGCATTTTGGTTTTATAATTTATGTTTTTGATAATTAGACAGGATAGATTATGTAAAGAGAGTCATTATGTAACTTTTAAAAAACAAGGTAAATTTAAAATTGTATTTATAACTGCTGTGAGGAAGATTGGAACCAGCTTTATATCTTTTTTCTTTTTTTCTATTTCTCTTTTACTTTTACTTTTCTGAATGAAGGTTGCAGGAATGCAATCCACAGAGGCAATAACAGGTCTGTAATTTGGACTAGAAGATCATTGTAATCACATGGAGGGAACAACTGATAATGGCTTCAAGTGTAATTCTAAATTAATGGTACATAAAAGCTTGGGAGAGGAATAAGTAAAAAGGCAAAGGTAAACAATGGGTATTTAATTAATTATTTAAAAAAATTAAAATGAATACAAATCAATACAAAGTAAAGAAAGAAGGAAGAAAAAACAAATAAATAAGAAAGCTAAAAATACAAAGGAGAAAGTAAAAGTAAAAGAGAAATAGAAAAAAAGAAAAAAGATATGAAGCTGATTCCAGTCTTCTTCACAGCAGTTATAAATACAATTTTAAATTTACCTTGTTTTTTAAAAGTTACATAATGACTCTCTTTACATAATCTATCCTGTCTAATTATCAAAAACATAAATTATAAATTCATTTCCGCCCCTGTTTTATGCAATAAGTCCAGAGAGGGGTTCCAGTCAGGAGTAAACTGCCTGTCTTTTGTCTTTTTTTCTAATTATAAACCCAAAAAGTTGTTTGACAACTGGTCAACCCTTCCCAATGGACAAATTATTGAGAAGATTTGAAAAAGACAACTTAATGCAGACAAACAGAAACAGTTTGCTTTGCTCTCCTTGAGCGACAGATTGCCAGGAGCAGCTGGGAGTTTTTCCCAAAGCACCAAATTTTTAAGGTTAATGACAAAAATTAGTTTCACTTCTTTAATGTCCTAATGTGTACTAAGCTGAAAAATCAGGGCTTCTTCTTACATTAATTCCTGTTGATGTTAATTCCTGTGGATCAGATTTTTCTTTGTCCTCTTAAAAGACTTGCCATCTAGTTAAGCCTTTCCTCTAGCTTTTCCTTAAGCCTGCACCGAGATGCAGTTTCCATGCTCCAAGCTTGCATTTGGATTCTGGAGAGAAAGCAAAATAATAATCTCCCTTCTCTTCCCACTATCCACAACCTGACTATATTTAGCTGGTATGGTTCTTTAGAAAAATAAAAGAGACATCAACTTAGCAATTCATGTAAATATACAGCCAAACTCACTGCCAGGAAATATTGGTATAGTTAAGTTAATATGTTTCCAAGAAATCTTATGCATGTTGACTCAGAAATAAGGTTTCCCCCTCCTTCTTATTCCATGGTGCTTACCCCATGTAAGTGGGTTGGCTTGCAAGTTTGACTGGTATGAGAGCAAATGAAGAGAATGCACCCTACATTTTCTCCTTATGTTACCTGATTTTGAAAGAAAATTCTCAAAATTATACATGGGAAAGACCTAAATTATTTCCAAAGGGAGAGGGACTAAGCATTGTACCTACAATCCCATGTAAAATGTTTCAAGAGTACATAGGATTTCTGAATAAGATCTCTACTCTGCTGAATGAAAATAATGCATACCAAAAGACATGCAAAGCAGAGAAGAGAATACCGATAAAAGAGAATATTCGTAACTCAGGGTAATCAGTCCGTGGGGCTCTCTGAGCTTGGTTGCCTTCTTGCAGATGTTTCATAACCCAAGCTAGGTAACATCATCAGTGCTAGTAATGAATGGGGTTTGCTCTCAATTTAGAGAGGAGAATGAACTTTAATTAAATAGCAGCAGTACAGTAGTAGTAAAAAGGAAATGTTCCATTTATCTTGCTTGTTCAAATATAAGAAATGTGCCTATTATGTTTTGGACACATTGCTCAACTTGATTAACTTCTAGTGATCTAAAACAAGACAGGATGAAATCCATGTAACTAGCTAAATGTATTCCTTCTACATCTTGTGAAAAAAATTTAAGCTATGAAGATTCGAAATATTGTCATGTTGAAAGAAGGATAGGAAAACAAAAATCCTTCAATACAAAATAGGCCTGTCATTTCTTTTTACTGAACAGTCCAGCTTATTCTTTCTCACATTGTCCTCCTCGCTTGGGGGCCTGTCATATTTCCATGTATCAAGAAATATGTCTGGCTTTCTTTTGGATAAATATGAGCTTTCTGTGAAGTATGTTTTGATCCTGAAGTTTTAAATTCCTGTTTCTAATGGCTATTTAAAATATCAACCTTAGGACATTTTCCTCAAGATAATCTTGTCCAGAAGACTTACATCCGTACCAGGGTGAAATCCAGCAGGTTCTGACAGGTTCTGGAGAACCAGTAGCAGAAATTTTGAGCAGTTAGGAGAAACGGTAGCGGAAACTTTTAGTAGTTCAGAGAACCGGCAAATACCACCTGTGGCTGGCCCCAGAGTGGGGTGGGAATGGAGGTTTTGTAATATCCTTCCCCCAGGAGTGGGGAGGGAATGGGGATTTTGCAATATCCTTCCCCCAGGAGTGGAGTGGGAATGGAGATTTTGAAGTATCCTCCCCTGCCACACCCACCAAGCCATGCCCACCAAGCCTCACCCACAGAACCGGTAGTAAAAAAATTTGAATTTCACCACTGATCCATACCCGCTTTATTATTGTTCTGTATTTTATATTTTGTATTCTGATATGACCTAATGGCTAATCAATCAAGTACTACTATCTTACTACTTTATAGTTTGAAAGTATGTTGATTTTTTAAAAAAATCCAAATAGAATTTGAGCATAAATGATGTTAGTTGCATTAACTCTGAAATTATATGCATATCTACCAAGAAATAAGTTCTTTTATATTCCCAGATAAATCAATTTAGAATTTAGCTTTCATTGTCACTGATTTTCCTCACATAAAACGAGAAATAATTTACTCTTGTGTTGTACAGGGCAACATTTTAGCAATTGTTGTGTGTCCTGGCTCTTTGGATAGCCACAGCAGATTCTCCACTGATTTCATGGGCTTGGAGACCAAAACAGGAATGCTACTGGGAAGTTTCTGGGAGATAACCTGCTTCCATTCTCTTCCTTAGCACACATACACACACACACACACACACACACACCCATCAAAATTGTTGACAAAACTGGGAATGCTGAAGAAGACACAAATGGAGATCTTGGGGCTACACAATTGCATGTGTGCATGGGGCCACATGCAATTTGACAGATGCTCACTCTCATTCTGTGGGGACAAGAATGAACCCTCTAATTTTGCTTACCCTGATATTATTCCTGCTGCTGTCCACAATTAGAGGTTTCTGTGCAATAGGGAGCCTCTTCTGTTTATGAGGAGTCAATAGATTTAAGAGCTCTGAAACATTAAAAACACCTCTAGGTGTATTTGTGAAGATCAAAGACAATAAAAGGAAAACCAGCATACTCAACTGTGATCTCCCTTCTTCCCTCTTCTTCCCTCTCACCTCTAAAAATGGCTAATGTGGTGCCATCATGTCACCATTAGCTGAAAGTGCAGATAAGGCATAACTTATTTAAGAGTAACTTATTTCTCATCTGTGCTTTCAACTAACAGTGCCATGAAGACACTCCACTAGCCATTTGTAGAGATCATGTTGCCATGATGCACCATTTGCTCATCCACAGTCTACTGCAGAAGCAATGTAAATTTCTCCTTAATTGTTCAGTTTTAAAGTAATTTTTTTTATCATTCCTTAGCCAAATCTTGGGATATGAATGACCTACAATGCTTCATCCATGTTCTTAGTGTCAATAACTGCATTCTTCTAAACTTCTGTTGGCTGTTGGGGCTACTAGAGGCATGCCCTGTACCAACACTGGTTTCTGCTCTTCATAACTATTTTGTGTTGGATTGCAGGAGAAACTGGACAATTGATTTTTACAAAGGCATCTGTTCATGTAATATATGACCCCCTCTTTCCAAACATGGAGTCATTACACTGGCTCCTTACATATACTAACATAGCAGTCTTGTGAAAGAATGTGTTCTACTATTAAACCTTTTGGTGTTTGGTGGCCTTCAAAGAAACAGATTATGTGTCTATAAAAACTAAGCTTGCCTGATGATTTTAACAAGGAAAGAGACCAGCCAATCAGGGAGGAAAGGTAAGTTGCGGATACCATCAGTGAAAGAATATCAACCAATAGGATCCAGAAAGAGAGTTTTCCCTATCATCACCCTTGCTCTTTGGAACATCTAATCTCCAGAGGTGAGGTAGGCCTCACTCTCCTTCTAAAAGAGTGTTAAGACCAGGGGTGGGTTCTACTTACCTTTACTTCCAGTTCGCAGTGCGCACGCATGCTCTTCTGTACATGCACAGATCACTATGATGATGTCCGGGTTAGTGGCGAAGCCTCCCGCCGGTTTTATTACCGGTTCTTCCGAACCGGTCCGAACCAGGGGCAACCCACTACTGGTTAAGACCTGTCTCTGCCAATGCAATGAAGGTCGAAGAATGACCTTAGCCCTGGGAGTGGCTGGTGACAAGAGGGTGGTCCCGCCGGTTTCTTAATTTTAACTTTGTTCTTAATTCTGTTTTAACTTTGTTGAATTTATGTTTGTACTTTTGTACCGCTTTTTATCTTTTTATTGAAAACTACCCAAGATTGCTTAGGTGAGATAGGCAGTTTAGAAATGTGATAAGATAGATGTTACATAGACGAGAGATGAGAGGGAAGGAGGGAAGGGGGGAGAGAGAGAGAGAGAGAGATTCTGTCACAAAGGAATGCATTAATGTTTTCTGCTGCTTCTGTAATAAGAATTTTGCATAGCCAGATTTTCTTCTATTTTCATTCCTTTGGGAGGAAAGTGACATATTCATATTCAGTTTGGTCTAATATAATGGGGCATATTTCATGGAATATTTCTGGGTGATATTGACTGCGGCCAAAAACTTCCCATTTAACTTACATGGAATGTTTGAAACCTTGGGAACCTTATTGACAAAAGTTATGTCACTTTCCTCTTCTAGGTCCCAAAGGTGCTTTTTCAGGAGGCAACTGGGCTTTGTTTTTTCTTTTGAAGACGTTTCGCTTCTCATCCAAGAAGCTTCTTGTGCTCTGTCGGAATAGTGGGGAATGGAAGCTCCTGTCAGAGCTGAAGAAGCTTCTTGGATGAGAAGTGAAATGTCTTCAAAAGGAAAAACAAAGTCCAGTTGCCTCCTGAAAAAGCGCCTTTAGAACAACTATGACTTGGGTGACTGAGAATCTCTAAAGACTTTCCTCTTCTAGCCAATTTTTGGACATTGGTGTTTACAGTTAACTGACATGGAACACTTCTCACTGGTGACCTACCAGCCAGGAAAAAGCCTCCATTCCAGGTAGTCTCCCACACTTGCCCTGGCGCACCTTGCCACACTTCAACAAAAATACTTGGAAGCTGACATTACATGGGATAGGGCGGAAAAGTAAGTCAATTTACCAACTACTGCTCTTAAATTGTGCTGCAGTAAAGCTGTACAAACATATTACTTTTGCGCCTCAGTATTGACGCACATTAGAGCTCGGCCATCAGAGCAGCACAATTGTTGATGTCCTATTTTTCTGCTGACTCAAGGACTGGAAGAATGCACATTATTGTGGACCCGAGGAAGCATCTTAGCCTGAGACAGCTGGGTGAAATTGAGAGTGAAATGCCAGTAGATGAACAGAGAATAATCCTGGTGGTTATCACTGGATTTCTGCCATTATTAGTCATATTTTTCTCCCTGAGTTCTACTTTAAGCCTGCACAGCTCAAAAGGGAACAAAATTGATCAGGAAAATAAACCTTGATTAAAATTCAATCAAGTAATTAAAATCAACAATTCTGTACTTTTGACTTCTAACTAGTTGTTTTCGTAAAATCACATAAAAACCATTCATATATCTTTCTAGTAGCATCTTGAAGTTTTTGAATGTTAAAATCACTAAAGTTTGTTTTCTTTTTCCTGAACATTTTATGATCCTGAAATTTGAGGGAAAATGTGGCTTTGTGTCAGCATGATTCTCTGAGCAAAGACCATGTTGGTGCCACTAAATTTGGAAGACCTCTTTGAGAAATATTACCTTTCTCTCTCCCCGCCTCCACGCCCCCCTCACCCCCCACTGCTGCTAGCTTGGCCCTTGTTTTCAACACAGCAATGCAAAGCATCAGAATTTTCCTTTCCACTGAATGCATTGCATATATTTCTTTCTCATTTTTCTGATTATTAACTCTAGTTTTCAGGCCACATGGCAAGCAAATCTGCTTTTTCATATTAGCAGATGAGCCTCCTAACCTAATACATGTTAAAGAAGCCAAGCATGTCACTAGCAGCATTAAAAAGTTATTAGCTGATTACGGAGAGCATAATTCTGTAAGCCCTAGATGTCTCTAAACAGAATCAAAATACAATTGCTTACATATAAAACCACAATATATGGTCCACACAATACTGTACTTATTAGCTCTGTTCACATAACAAGGACAGCCAGCATATTACAGGAACTGTCTAAGCTGCAAAAATGACCCACTTAATTATGTCAGAGTTGTTCATATTTATCTCCAAACATCCTATCTTGTTTAAAGCTGAACTGGCTCTTTCTCTATTGTGTGAATTACTTAATGACCGGTTGATTGTATTTCAAGACTGCAGCATCAAGTGGATCTCAAGACAACCTGTTGCGAATATGGACCAACAACGATCTCGAGGTAGGCAGAGAAGACGTCATCTTCTAGTTACCCCGAGGAAAGTGAAACCACAATCTCTTAATATATAAATCTATGCAAGTGGCAGATTTGTGTAACAAGAGATCCAGGAAACATTAATGAACCAAACTTTGGAAAATGCAAGAAAAAAATATATTATAAAGTGGACAGCTTTACATTCATACATACATACATACATACATACATTTTTATGCTTTAACTTTGTATATATACATTTAGCTTGTGTGTGAATATGTTGGTGGATGTCAATGTGTGTGCATAGATATTCTTGCTTATACAATAAACTTAGTTATGAATATATATGTTCCAATTTGACCCTAAGAGTTAGCAGACTATTGACTGGCTTCTTAGCAGATGTGCTAACATGTTTTCTGCTTATTTTTTATCTCCCAAACTTGCCCCTACCCCCAGAAAAAAACACCACCACCTTAGGACAACTTTTAGAGTTCCTCTACTCGACTTGCCATGTTTCTATTTCCACTATTTCCACTTGCCATGTTTCTATTTCAGCTATTTCCACTATTAATTGAGCCTCCTCCATATGGAAACTAGCCCAGTTCTATATGGGGAATTTTCCCTACCAAGAATTCTCTAGGAGTCTTCCTTTTTATTCCTGTTATTTCTTGTTTTTTTAAATTGGTGTGTGTGTATGTGTATATGTACATACATACATACATACATACATACGTATGTATGTAACATTTGCAGTTTTGGAAGCAGTTTAGCCAAAAAGTTACTTTTTTTCCTATCCTGACCCTATAAGAAAAAATGCCAAACTCTACTGTGATTTAGCAGAACTCTGCTTGGGAATTTTCAATTAATTAATTTTTGTTTTGACTGTGAATTCCAACACCCAACCAAGAGGGAGCTTCAGGAAAATTGAGACTTCATCTTATACTTTTGGAAGAAATTTCTTTACTGATGACACTATAGCATTTTTCCCCTCAAACTAATTGTATCTTTTTTCATGCCCTGAGCCAGATAAGGCATATCTCATTAGAAAAGAAGAGAGAAGATATAACATGAACTTAAAAGCTTCTTTTGAACATTAAAGAACAAGAATCCCTAATCAGCATGGTATATATTTTGTATAATTACATGTTGGCAATCCTTCTCTTGCTCATTAACAGAAAAATATAAATGGTATGTTTCTACAAGGCAAGAAAACTCTGAGTCTATTATTGTTTATATCTACAAAGTATGCCTAGGATCTGTAGAATCTTCTGTTCTCATAGATATAACTAAAATATTATCATTAAAGACTATCTGGAAGCAGGCAACTCAGTTTTCAGCCAATATAAACTGACCTAGCTGTTCTAATGTTATTACATTGCTTGTTGTTTTTGCATCTGCCAAATCTATTTGCCCGTTTAGAATCTAGTCCTGAGACAGAAAGAAAATTAGTGTTTGTGCCTTTTGGCACTATTCGGATGAACTGTATACCCAAAATTTGCCAAGATAAAATTTAAAAGATAAAAATAAGGTCACAGAGATGACCAAACTGCCTTCTGTTGAGCTATAACATTGGTAGTTGGTTATGTTTTGGCAGAATCCTGCTAAAAAAAGCATGTTCAGACTAGATGAATCATGAAACAAATGATTAATGAGTATTCCCCGGCCTTTTTAAAAATGCACTTGGACTGTAAATTCCAGATTTTTCAGCCCATGTGGCCAATAAGACTTTTTGCAAGTCACGGCACCCACACATCTCATTAGTATCAAATTAAAAAAGGTTGTGATAAATCAGTGATAAGCTTTATATGCTTTGTACATGCTCAGCATTACAAGTCAATGGATTAGAGAACACACGAAAATATACAATATCATCCAGAGTAAAAGATTTGGAATGGAAATGGGTTGATCACATAGCAAGAAGAACTGATGGCAGATGGACCAAGGCAGCCATAGAATAGATTCCACTTAATAAAAAGCATCTGTGAAAGAGACTTAAAACAAGTTGGATCGATGACATCAGCAAGTATTATGGGCCCAATTGGCAAAAGAATGCTCAGAATCGTATTGGTTGGAAACATGCGGAAGAGGCCCTCATCCTACATTGGATAGACAATGGCTAAAATGATGATGATGATGACTACATATTTGTTGACTTGTTAACATTATCTATATTGTTTCCCCTTGCAAAGAAGGAATCTCTTCACTAGAAATGGGATCCCTGCTGGGTACATTTAGGATATATAACCATGAAACAAAAAATAGGTTCTTTGTTTCAAAGTTTTTTTTAAAATAACCCAAGAAAGTTAGGGTCTGCATTTTGCTTCATCTACTCTCTTAAGATATTTCTATCTTTCTAATCTTTTAGTAATTTGTTGTAGTCACAATAGTATGGACAGTGTTGCCTAGCTATGCTTAGTCTGTATTACATTTTTTTTCTTTTAATATTGCTTATGTAGCAACGATGAACACTAACTAGGTTGGACTACATTTTTCATATTTACTGTATCTTTATCATTTTTATATTATTTCTGAATTTTGTATGACACTTAAAACATTTAGATTTCCAAGAAATACTACGGTAACAAATAAAAAATAACACATCCCAATTTCTTGAGAAAATATACTTATACTGTAATTAGTTAAAGGGTTTTTCCTAATTTGAAACAACAGTAATATTTCACTGAATCAGATAGAGATAGATAGATAGATAGATAGATAGATAGATAGATAGATAGATAGA
>WNWU01000032.1:2310402-2369681 GCA_012654045.1 Ptyas mucosa
AGATAGATAGATAGATAGATAGATAGATAGATAGATAGATAGATAGATAGATGCAGACAGACAGACAGACAGACAGACATAGCATAGTTATATTAGTTTGAACTAAGGAGACTGTATAAACTAGACTGGTATTATTATGGTTGGCTGAATTTGGCAGGATCCAGCTGAACAAGGGTCTGCTTGAATTTAAGTCAGTTTTATATGAGCATCGTCATATGAAGCTGATAATCACATTGGTTAAGTTAAAACTTCTATCGTGGATCGTTTCAATGTAGTCTATAGCAGTTTGCAATTGAAGACTATGCCAAGGATTTCATTGGCCCAAATGATTATATAACTTCAAAATATCGATTCCCATATTTGGTTGTGGGAATAATAAAAAGTGTTCATTCAACTGTCTAAAGCACTAAATGTCTTAAGACCAGTGGTGGGATTCTGCCAGTTCTAGGCGGTTTGGCTGAACCGTTTGTTAAATTGCTGGCTCGCCCCACCCCTTGCCCCGCCCCTTCGCTCCACTGGGCGAGGGGTGGGCGAGCCAGCAATTTAACAAACGGTTCGGTGTTTTTTTATAATTTTATTGGCCTTGCAGCTGCCGGGGCTTCAAAGGGCCGCCCTACAGCTGATCAGTGTCAAAAGAAAACAAATGAGTAGACCCAGCGGTGGGATTCTACTTCGGTAGAACCGGTTGTTAAGGAGTTAAATAGTTACGCCAGTGGTTGCCAAAGGGGGTGGTACTGGGAGCGGTGGGATGCCTTAGGGGGGCGGGGTGGCAGGGGGGTGCTAGAGGCAAAAGGGGGCAACAGGGGGGGCTAAGTGGCAAGGAGGGTGGCCCCCACGCTTTGGCCTGTGCCTCGCAGCAGTTACCTCCTTGCAAGCAAACAGCAGGAAAAAACAACTCCTTTCAGCTTTAGCTTAGGCTTGATTAGATCTGCCTCCCGACTCTCAGCTGATTTGCTCTCAGCTGTTTTGCGCAGGCTCTTTTGCAAGCTCTTGTTTTGCAAGCTCTTTGCTAGCTGCAAAGAGTGATTTGTTTTTCCCTAGCTAAAAGGAAACTGAAAGTAAAGCAGGCTCTGCTGCAACGTGACAAAATGAGGCAGGAAAAGAGATTTCTTTTTCTCTTTGCTCACCAAAAAAGGTAGCTGCAAAAAATGGGAAATTTAGTTCAAAATAGGAGAGTTCAAGATTTTAAAATACAAAAGAAAAAAAGCTCTATTTAACTAGGGAATTGTAATAATTGAGATACTATTAATTGTATATTGTATTAAAAGCAGAAATGGTTAAGTTGTGGTTTGGAGGAATATATGGGGGAAACTATTTGGTTTATTATTATTGGTAAATATAATTAATGGATTTGTAAGAAATTGGATTGCATGGAAATAATTGGAATATTCATATTCATATTGATTAATATACAAAAAAGATAGTTATATAACTAATTGATTTATATTAAAATGTTGAATTTGTATTAAACAACTGCAATATTACATAATTAACCAATGTGAGGATGGATATAAAAATAGATGACAATGGGAAGGGGTATAATATAGAATAGAAGGGAAAAATTGAATTTGATTAAGATTAGAGATGAGGATGAAGGGTAATATTGGTTTTTTTAAAAAATAAATGAGGAATAAATATGGCAAAAAGGAAATATAGAAATTGTAAATTTAATTGAAATGACTAAATACTGTTTAAATTTGTGAACCAGCCAAATACTCTGTTCAAAGAAAATACATTGTATGTTTGTATGTGTGTTTCTAATGATTGCTATTTATTCATATTTGTTCTCTTTTATTCTTTAAAGTTTAACAATTCATTCTTTATCTTAATATTTTTATATTTGTTTGGGTTTGGCGTTCTTCCCTTTCATCTTTTTTATTGTACAGCAATCTTTCTCCTCCAACCTACCACCTCTCTCTTTTCTTTCCTTCTTACTTTCTCTCCCCCCCCCTCTTCTTCTCCTCCCTAATTCCTCTTCCTTTCTCTTTCTCCTCCTCTCTTCCTCCCTCTCTTACCCTCACTCCTACTCTAATTTCCCTTCCCTTCCTTCATCCCTCTCTTGCTGTATCCTTTTATGCATATGGACTACTCAGAGGGCTGAAAAAGTTATTTTTGACTGGTCCTCACACTTTTGACCAGTCCTCGAACTTACGACTGTCCTCATATTTTACGTTTTTGCCCTATCTTGTCACCATGGTGAAGAGAAGCAGTTGTGAAACGAGTGACACAGTTGTTAAGAATGCTACAATGGGCATAAATGATGACCAGTCATAAGTGCAAGGACCGGTCAAAAGTGCGAGGACCAGTCAGAAATGACTTTTTTCAGCCCTCTGAGTAGTCCCTATACACATAGCCACACCTACACGGTCACATGACCAGCTAGCCATGCCCACCCAGTCACATGACCAGCTAGCCACGCCCACCCAGTCACATGACCACCAAGCCGCACCCCCAACTAAGCCACGCCCACATAACTGGTTGTTAAAAAAATTGAATCCCACCACTGCTTATATATTTGTAAAAGTATATATTTGTAAAAGTAAGCCATAAGGAGAATTTAGAACAACTCCCCCTCTTTATTCCACTACTGCTATACTATCCATTGCAATATCAGTTACTACTAGTTCATTAATTTAATGTTGATATACATTCTCACTATCTTCCTCCTTCCTCCACTTCAACAATCATGTTCTTTCCCCCTGCTTGTTTCAAGAATTTCAAACTTTCAAATTTTAAGGTTCATAACATTTAAGTATTCTCAGATCATGGTCCATTTAAATTTTCAGAGCTGAAATGCAAGTCTTTCAAATTATTTTTTAAAAAATAATGTCTAGTAAAAGATTTTATGTACATAATAAAATACATGCAGAGAAAACATATAGTAGTAAAGTAAATGTGAAAAATAAAAAGACAAGAAAGTTAAAGATGACACAAAGATAAAGGATGTAGAAAAAGGGAAAGAAAGTAAAAGAATGAATATATAATCAAACAACATTCTAATCAAATTCCTCACTCCAAATTTATATCATGTTCTTTCCCTTTTCTATAATCTATGTTGCCTAATTCTCAAAATCATAAATCACAAGTTCTTCTTTTATTTTTTACACAAGTCCAAAGTGTTTTCCAGTCACCATTAAATGTACATATTATCCTTTTCTCCGATCAAAAAACTCAGTTTGTCCATCTCAGCAAGTTTTACCAAGCATCTCAGTATCTTCACCAAGTTTCACCATTTCACCAAGCATAATGCCGAATCTTTCCAACTTTGTGCATATAGTAATCTCACCACAATAATAATCTATTCCAGTGGTTCTCAAGCTTTTCTTCACCACAGACACCTTTTGATGCCAGAGACCATGGCCATGGATCAGCAAGACTTAATTTAAGATTTAAATCATAACATTTCTTCAAGCCTTCATGGACCCCCTGTGATGACATCGTGGACCCCCTCTAGGGATCCGCAGACCACAGGTTGAGAACCACTGATCTGTTGAAATAATCTTCCATGGGTCTTTCAAGATAATTATTGACAACAAAACTTCCTCTCCCTGTGATGTCGGGATTTGGGGTAATAGGGTAGGCAAAAGTTCTATCTTCCCCTATAGCAACATTAGATAATACAAGTGAGATCTTTTGAGAGATTTAGGGTTAGGATGATCAAAAAAGTGCTAAGGGAAATTTACCTATATCTGTCTTTTGAGAAAAAATGTACTTGATTCAATTCTTTTTATGGTGCGATAAACAATAGTATAGTAGCCTTGGCCAAAAACATTTAATAACAGTTACATTTGTTGGTTCTAGGGATATGCACTAACTGAAAAAAAATGTGTTATCTATCAGATATCTAAGTTATTTGTCTAGCAGACTATCAAAGCTGGTAGAAAATAATGCCTCCTGTAGATATATCCCACCGTGACTTTAATGTTTGCAAGAAGCTGGTTTTCTATAAAAATAAGTTAAAGCTTAGTGTAGATAAACAAAAAAAAATAGAAGCAATAGTTGAAAATGGAACTGAGCTGGAATCTCTTCCAAGGAAACCTGTGCACGATAGCATCCTGTAAATGAAGAAAAGCTTTGCAAGAGGCTGGTTTTGATGCAATACAGGCATTCTGACATGTGGACTTTATGCCTGGCTGGAACCAGATGCAGACCTATGTGGTTGTGATTAACTCCATCTCTCACCTTCTTTACTCAAGGCAACTCTCTTCCCACAGAATTTTAGAATACTGGTCATTTAAAGGGAAGTTCCCCATCTCCTTTTTCAACCACCGTAGCATTATGTGGGTCTTCTGCATAAGTACATGTATAACAGGGGTGGGTTCTACTTACCTTTACTACCAGTTTGCAATGGGGCCACGCGCGCCCGCTTGCTTTGCACATGCAGAAGCTTCTGCATATGCGAAGAAGCATTCTGATGACATCGGGGTCGGTGGGCAGAGTCTCCTGCCGGTTTTACTACCGGTTCTATAGAACCGGTCCGAACCGGGAGCAACCCACCACTGATGTATATAAGTGTATTTCTTGTCACTTCTCACAGGGGATGTTAAATAGAGGGGGGATAGTTAGGTAGCTTTATTATTATTATTATTATTATTATTATTATTATTATTATTTATTAAATTTCTATACTGCCCTTCTCCTTTCGGACTCAGGGCAGTGAACAACCAACTAAAAAACACAATATACAAAAGTTAAAAATAGTTAAAATGATTTAAATAAATTTGGCCCAAATTCGAATTAAAATCAATAACAAAAACTTTAAAACCAGCATGGGGTCAGGCCAGCCCAGCTAACCAAAAGAGATGAGTTTTAAGGGCCCGACAAAAAGTCCGGAGGTCTGGGATCACTCATATCTCTGGGGGGAGGTCGTTCCAGAGGGTAGGCGCCACCACAGAGAAGGCTCTCCCCCTGGGGGTCGCCAGCCAACTATGAGCTTTAGAATTGCTCATAGCAAGAATTCAGAATTGTTATTGTTTTGCATGCTTCTAGATACATGCACAAAATGTGATCTAAAATGTGAGCAAGGGTATGATTACGAGCAAGGTATTTATTTCCATTTTCTGTAACATTGGAGTGAGGGAACTCCAACTACTCTTGAACGTAAGCCGGTTCAGAGGGTAAGGTACCAACTAAATTTCTTTGCCCTCATCTGTTGGTCAATTGGAAAAGGCACTACATCTTTTCAGCAAGTATTCTGTGTTTCGTGAATGATAATCCTGGTTGGTTTGAACTGGTTGGGTAACACTTGTGGAAGTGATTTATGTTTCATTAAAATGGTATCCAATCTTGATCTGTAATAGCTCACAACCTAATCTATGCTTCTTGGAGAAATATCAGAAAACTAGGACTAGCTCTACCTAAAGCTGTTCTATTGTACTTATTTAAATCACCGTTTGTCACTGTATTCTGAGAAATCAATCCAACTCCATTAAGGCTATGATTTTATTCTACTTTTGTTTGAAAGCAAGCTTTGTTGGAAATAGGACATTCTTTTGAGTAGATGTGTATAAGCGTTCACTCATAGGTAAATCTTGCAGAGTTCAAGCTACCATTTTGTTTCTAGCTCCAACCTGATCTCTATTTACCCATTACTTTAATAATAAGAGAGAGAACTAACTTCCTGAATATTGTTCCTCATGACTGTAATCACTGTCATGAAAACATACTTAGTTTATTTGCTCGTATGGTCATTGCTGTCTAGTTTGGTAATTTCATATGTTTTATTAGCCTATCTATTCATCCTTTTATCCTGTCAGACCCAAGTATGCTTATTCTACACCAAATGCATTCCACATTTCAAACTGGCTCTTTTATTTTTCAGCCCATAGCAATTGTAAGCCTTTTGTGTTTATTCACTGCCATCTACTGCAAGTCAAAGTAGCTACAAGCGAAATTACTCCTAAATAATCTGTTCTGAAGGCCTAGAAAGATATTCTACACTGAAGACAAGCAAGCCTGGCTGTACGTTGGTGTGAGACCACTGAAAAAGATCTGGAAACTTCTTTCAAATCTGTAAAGAACAAGTTTGCATTTATTTGAAGATCCATCAAATAAATAACAGAATCAAGTGAATTCTCTCAAATTCAATTTTTCACTATTTCTCTTGATTTAGGCAGCCCTTTCACATATTATATTATTTATTTATTATTTGTAACCTAAGGTTACAACGTAAGGTGGTGAATATATCCAACATCCTGCCTCTTATTTTCCTGACAACAACCTTTTGAAATAGGTTGGGCTAAGAGGGAGCGACCAGCTGACTTTCATGGCTAAAGCAGGATTTGAACTCACCATCTCCTGCTTTCTAGTATAGTACTTTAACTACTTAATCAAACTGTTTCTCATTATGATTATCTGATCATTGAATTTCTGGGTATACCTGCTTGTTTTCATTTTTAGATGCATAGAAAGAGAAATAATATGTGTCTTGGAAAATCTTCTGAAACCAGACAAGTCTAAATCAGTGGCAATATTTAAATTTATATATATCGGTACATATACACTTTGTGTGGTAGCTACCTTAGCCAAAATCTTTGCTGTCCTGCAAATATATCCTCAAACATTTTTAAAACCAAAAGCATTCAGCAGTATGATTTTTCTCTCCCAATGTAATGTAATTTTATATCAGGGCTGGTATAGTCAATGTGCAGAGTACAGTTCTGGCCAAGAAAATAACACTATATAAAGAAACCTATTACCAGGGAATTTGAGATGTACTGTTTTTCAATGGATATTTTTCTGTAATACTGCTAGCAATCATTATTAAATTGGTCTAAGGAAGCTGGAATACTGTATGTTTCAAATGTATTTTAACAGGGCAGAAATGTCTCTCTGCAGCCTGAATTCTGTTTCCTTCAGCCTTTGGAATATGAAATCCTTTAGTAAAAGGAAAGAGGTAAATGCAGGGGTTTTTTATGCAGCTCTTCATTTACATTCAGAAAGACCAGGAGAGAGAGTCCCGGCCTACAAATTTAGCCATAGGAGGCAGATGCTTCTGTGTTTATAAAGAAAACAAATGTTGCATAGATATCACTGTTTCCCAAAGTTATGTCATCCAAAGGAAAATAAATCATGTATACTTTTCAGGAAAGTGGGGAGCAGCATTGCCTGCGGCCAAAAATGATGTGATAGATTAAACAACCATGCGCTGCGACCAAATGGCACTTTTTTTAAAAAGGAAAGTTCTGGATCTGTAGGAAATCAAAAAAATTGGATAATAATCTGGAGAATTATTTCTAACTGACGCCGACTTCCTGCTATACCTCTGTTCAACTGAGTATGGAGTTGTGGCTTCAAATACTCATCAGATATATGAGAAACACCTACTATAGAAGTTCATTGCTAGATCAGGATGAATCTCTTGATAGTCCTTTACCTTTGCTCCAGATTCTGTAAACTGGGTCATAACAGCAGGTAACATATGAATATAATCAGTGGGATTGTGTTTTCCCCCTGGCATTCAGAAAGACAGATGCTTCCACAGTGGGAACTTCTGCCACAAGGGCTATACTCTATCAAACATAATTGTCTGTCTTCTTCCTCTTCCTCTTCCTCTTCTTCTTCCTCTTCCCCTTCCCCTTCTCCCCCAACCAGATAACCTCCAGGTGGCCACATACCATGGTTGAAAATGTCCAACATCTTTTATTCGATTGACCATTCCAAGCATCTGAGAGACCAAGGGTTGTTTCAGAGGGAGCTTGGCATTCTCCCCAAAACTCTATTACATGGTTCAGCTGAGCTTCTTGATACAGCTTAGAATGAGCAGGTGGCAGGAGCCATGGACCAAACTGTGAGGACTTTCTCTCTCTGTGGATCTCATAGAGCCCCATGGTACTGAATGATTCAGGGATCATTCAGTACGAGATGCCTACAGTGCTACTGGAGGAAGACAAGGAGTGAGGCTGATCAAGAAGAGGTAAGAGCCTATATTATTATCTGGTGATCATAAGGTCGGTGAAGCATAATTGCATCTTTGCTCTCATTCCATCAGTAGATAGCCAACTAGGCTTTTTTTAAAAGTGTAGTCCTTGCAGGTTCACTGTGAAAAATGCTCTTGGTATCTATCAGATAAAGTCAGTCCACTTTGCTCGGAGTTGGATTCTGACTGGACAAATAATTTGGAGATGACAGAGACATGTCTGAGCCTTGTTATCCAGGAAGAGTTTGAGTCAGTTTCTCTCGAGGAAGTGGACAGGGTCCTTGGGACTGTGAGTGTGGCTACCTATGCCCCTCCTGGTTGGTTAAGGCTTCCTGGGAGGTGGGAGGTGATTGGGTACAAGTGGTGATTAATGTCTCTTTGTGGAGAGAGTGGTACAGCCTGCCCTGAAGGAGGTGATGCTTTACAACTTCTCAACGGGCCATCCTCTTGTATTAGACAGTTTTACCCAGTCTTCAATTTTTTCTGTTTAGGGAAAGTTGAAGAGAAAGTGGTTGGCACACAGCTACAGGCCTGAATTAAATGGACTATCTCGACCCTCTTCAATCCGGGTTCAGGCCTGGGCACAACACTGAAACAGCATTGGTCTCATTTGTTGATGACCTTTGGAGAGCTTAATATGGAGGGGATGCAACCATTCTGGCCTCCTGGACTTCTCAGTGGACTTTGATATTACGACCATAGTATCCTTCTGGACCAACTTTGGAGGGCTGGGAATGAGAGGCACCTGAGTTATGGTAGTTCTCTTCCTTGTGTTTGTGGGAGGGGAGAGGTCAAGTCATGAGCCCCTGAAATGTGGGGTGGCTAGAGGGGGATTGGCAACTTGCAGCCTGGGATAATATGTAGCCCTTTTTTTTCCTTCCAAGCCCAGAAACCCTAAATGTTATACTGCCAATATCTGGTTTAAAACTCCATTGTAAATATCCAGCGTGTGTGTGTGGATTTTTTTTTTTAAAAAAAAAGAGAAGACAACCTAGAAAAAGTGCATTAAGCCTCTAATAGGAACAAGCATAACTTTTTTACTTTCAAAAAGCCTCCCTAAACCTCTCAAAAAAATTTTTTTAAAAAAAATCTTGAATAGAAAAAACCATTTTATGCTTTCATGTTGTTATGTCACCACCACATTCCCTATAAGAACTGTAAAAAATGGTTTAGGTAAGGTTTTCAGCTTAGAATGCCTAATTTAGTAACATATTGCCTCGCTATATGTTGATATCTTTTGGTTCTATATTTTTTTAGCGCATAACACAAGTAAATGAAGAATGATTACATTGGATGGAAAAAAATAATTGCAACAATTCACAGCAATATCATTGTAATTATAAAGTTTTTCATTTTTAATATGTAAAGCATTGCCCCCAAATCAATCGGCACCATCTGTTTGTAGGAAGGAAGTAGGAAAAATAAATGCAAACTTCTGAGCAATAAATCAAGTATTTGTACTAATACTATGCTGGAATCTAATTTGAAGTTTCTCAAAGTTTTTTCCCCCTCCTAAAGGAACTTCTAATTTTCTACCTTATTCTCAGGCTGCTGAGAATGTCTTTTGAACTTCCCTTGACATTGTTTCCAACTTACTATTAGAGATTGCAACCTGCTAGTTTTATTGTTTTTCTGTAACATGTATTTCCAGCTGTCTAAAACTCCCTGGCTGACCACACTACCCATTGTGAAAAAACTTAATAGAGGAGTCATCATTATCAGTTTCCTTGGGATTTAAGTGTGGGAAACAAGGGAGGCTACAAACTGCTGGCAAAATGATAACACAAGAGCAAACACACATAGTCTTCCATCACCTTGAATGTAAGTAAGAGAAAAACATTGCTCATTGTCCTATAAAAATTTGACCGCAATCATCCTGTCTTGAAAGAAATTTTGAAAGGACATTATTATCTTTCATCAAGTTCAGTGACAACTGTTAGAAAAAAACCACAGAAGAATGTTTTCTGCGTAGCATTAATCTGGATGGTAGATGTATACAAGTGGAACCCACGCTTCCTATGCTGAGACTCTACTACTGCAGAGAGGTTCACATGACCTCTCTAAAGTGCTGAAAGAATGCTTGGGGAGATACGGTTACACAGGCTTTCGGTTACACTTCCAGCAGTCACACAGTTGTTCTTCCTTGGCAACAAACTGTCCAAACTTTAGAGTTGGGAAAAGGCTCCAAGTCTCTCTGAGCATCTCCAAATAAGGGAGAACTTACCTAAATTCCATACTACCAATAGCATGATGGAGTATCAATATTTACATAGGCGTAGATATCATACCTATGTAGACCCTTCACATTTCATCCTGGTAAAATGCAAGAAAGTAATTCTGCTACCCAAAGTGTTCTTTGATTATAAAAACAGAGAGGTCAACATTATCCATATTGCCCCAGAACAGTGGTGGGTTGCTTCCGGTTCTATCTGGTTCTTTAGAACTGGTAGTAAAAGCAGCGGGAGGGTCCACCCACCCACCTAGATATCATAATTGACAATCTGCGCATGCGCAGAAGTGCGCGCGCTCCCGCAAGTGAAGCGAGCGTGCACACGTGCTCCTGTTGCGAACCAGTAGTAAAGGTAAGTAGAACCCACCCCTGTCCCAGAGCCCCTCCCGACATCAGTATTCACCAGTTGCATAGTTTTCTGACTGAAGCTTCAAATGTTGATGGTACATCCAGTGCTACATTAGAATGTATATCTGATGAATAATACTTTATTATACTTTGTTGATGCCGCAGCAAAACAGACCCCAGGTGTCACAAACTGCCAGATGCTTCTCCTTAATAATCTGCCACTCCTGTTTAATACAGTCCCAGAAGACACATCTAACAGCATGATGAGGTATCATCTATTAGGCCAAACACAAGGTTTCTACTCTAAGGAGCCTCCAATCCAAATTACACCGATAACCTAATGAGACCATACACAACAGCAGCATAAAAGGGTGTGAGAGACAGAAGGGAGAATATCACACAAAATGAGAAATGGGCTCTTGACGAAACATAAATTATAGAGAACAGAGGCAGTATAATTAGGTATATTGCATTCTTAGGTGTAAGAAAGAAAGCAAAGAGATACTGATCAGAGCCAAAGCATATATTGCAAAAACAGGAGGAAATTAGGTGGGCCATGATGGTCAGGTCAGCTTTTCCCAACCTGGGACCCCCCACTCCCAGGAACTAAGACAAAAACCCGGTTCTGTGGTTCTTTAAGAAAACTAGAAGAAGGAACAAGGTGAGAACAGAACTCATGAGGTTGAAAACATGAGATAATATAATTACAGCAGGGGTTTTACTTATGACAGGAGTTGTTGAACCACAAATTATAACTCTGTTTTATCCATCTTTATCTAGTACTGCTGACTAATGCATCCCAAAAAGGGGAAATTGTTGTAAAATATATATTTTATTCCAAGATTCTTGTCTCTTTATGCAGTACTCTGTTGAAAGAACAGCCTTCAAAAGCTTCTTAGGTATTAGAGTTTTATTTAAAAAGCCTCTCTGTCCAGTCTTTGCTAGGGAAAAAGTATAACTATTACATTTTCTTTCCCTCTTCTCCATTTCTTCCACCCTGAATAGCTCCACTTAGCCCACTCAGCAAGTCTTTTGGAAAATAACTAAGCGGATTTTCCTTTTCAGATTAAATGATCTCCAATGATCTTCCCCTCAGCAAATCAGCAGGAAGTTGAAACAGAAAATAATTGATTGTGATTCTAATATAGAGAAAGATGGCTGCACTTATTTCAACATTATTGGGTAAATTAATAAGGAAAGATGTGAGCTTCCATCGCTGAGGTTCATCTGATATGGTTTCAGAAAAGCTGTTCTTTAAATCTGAATTTAGTTGGCTCTTTTCTTTTAGTGTATTATTTTTGTTTAATTTGTATTTATATTTACTGCTTTGATTAGCATTTGGTATATCTACTAACAAAGTAAAATAAAATGTAATTATGGAAGGATGAGTAAGATTGAAAATATTACAGATTGGATGTTGATTAAATAACAGCTTAATTTGTCTGGTCTATGCAATCCACTAGAATTTATTTCCTAGTTCAAGACTGTATTGCCTTATTTAATGAGCATTGAAATCAAGTAGACAAATCATTATGGATAGTTCTCAATTTATGACAGTTTAACAACTGTACAAAGTTATAACAGCAATTTAAAAAAGTGACTTACGATTAGTCCTCACACTTACAATCATCATAGTGTCCCCAAGATCAAGTGATCAAAATTTGGGAGCTTGGCAACCAGTGTGTATTTATAACAGCTGCAGCATCCTAAAATTACGTGATCAGCATTTGTGATCTTACCAGGGGCCTTCTGTCAAGCAAAGTCAATGGTGAAAACCAGATTCACTTAATGACCACAGCAAAAAGGGTCATAAAACCAGGCCAAGTAACTTAACAACTGCATTGCTTAACGACTAAAGTTCCAGTCCCAACTGCATCATACCCTGAGGACAATCTGTATATCACCACGATCAAGGGTGCAATGTAAAATTTGTTACTACCGGTTCTGTGGGCATGGCTTGGTAGTGGTGGGGTAATGTGACTGGGTGGGCGTGGCCAACTTTTTTTTTTTTAACTTTTCAAAGCATTTTCTCTAATGCTTTGAAAAGCCTCTCTGCCGATCAGGAACTCAGCTGGGATTGTCAGAGAGGCTCTTTAAAAAATGCCTCTCTGCCGATCAGGGAACTCAGCTGGGATGTCAGAGACTTTTCAAAGCATTTTTTTTACCACCTCTTCAGCCAAGAGGTTGCAGAAAAAAATGCTTTGAAAAGCCTCTGATGATCCCAGCTGAGCCGCGTGATCATCAGAGGCTTTTTTTTTTACTTTTAAAAGCATTTTTTCATCGGAAGAGGTTGTAGAAAAAATGCTTTTAAAAAAAAAGCCTCTGGTGATTGTGCGGTTCAGCTGAGTATGGGGGAGGGGGGCAGGGATTTTTGCTACCGGTTTTTTTGCTCCAAACCACCCACCTCCATCGCTACTGGATCGGGCGATCCGCTCCAAACTGGGAGCATTTCACCCCTGATCACGATCATATGGAACTAATTTAGTATGGAGCCAAGACTATGGGTAAAATTTGATTTGCAAAAACAGGTTTCTGTCATGATAATGGACCTGCTTTTTTTTTTTTGATACCTTCCACAGGTTCTCAGAATTTTCAGGGTGCCCCAACTGCTTGTTGCAGAGCTTAAAATCCTTTGCTGTAGGAAAGGAACTCTCTTTTCTGAATGCTCCTAATAGAAGCAATGTTGTTCCAATTTGATTCAAAATATCAGTTTTCTATACATGGATCATGAATTTTTCCATTATCCAAATTGATTGGATCAACTGATCTGATTTGACTATTCAAACTGCCAAAGCTTTGTCAAATATGTTTGCTGCAACAAAACCCTGCACAGGTCCATTATCTGTTGGAAACAGAGCCTCTGTGCCCCCTCTAAGTAATGCCCATGAAAGTTAAATACATAAATAAATAACATATGCTATGAAATCTTGCAAAATTACAGGAAGTCATATGAGATCTCAGCGATTGCCAAAATCCCATCTTTAATTTGTCTTTTAATTTCATCTTTATATTATTTTATGTAGTTCTTCCATTTGAACTAAATAGTTTAATGATATCTAATGCCTGCGTAGAAGGCCACCTGTTCTATTATTAATAACACTGGTGGGGGATTTTCATCATAAGTTTGCCAAGACTAAAGTGGTCATATACATCCCCACATTTTCCCTTTTGCTCTGTTGTCTCAAATTCTTTCTGTAGAGAAAAAAAGTCTGCGCTGATCATTATGCCTTAGCTCTCATTTTTTAAAGCTAATGAGCTTCTTTGTGATTCTTCCCTTTTTTGCTTTGAAAAAAAGTTTTTTGTAAAAAAAAAAAAGGTCTAATGGTTGGCAGAGCACTTCAAATTGTAATCTAAATCCCTTAATGAAGTTCAACCATTAATGGAATTATCGGAATATTAACTTCATGTCCATTCTTTTTTTTCTCTCCATCCACATAATCTTTTAATAAAGTTGGGATGGTGCAAAGGTAATACCAAAAGCTGTATTTTTCTCCATATGTAACATGTTTTCCCTTTTTAAAAAATTCTTTGACACATTTGGTGTCTTTTACCAAATACCTACTGGGATCAGTCTTATTCACATCGCTCCCTCTCACTTTTATTCTTCTGTACTATTAGATCTAGCTTTGATCTTTCCTTTCCTTTCTGCCTCTGCTCTACTATATTCAGCTTCAAAAAGCAAGAAAGATGTTTGTTAAACTAAAGCATGCTGACTAGGTCTTTCTGTCACTAGATTTCCCTTCTTTCTACTATTGCTCTGTGGATATTTCTTTTTGATCTAAATTTAATAGGCTGTATTCTGCTCCCTTGAAAAATATATTTTCCTAGCCATTCCATAGTAGTTGTGAACAACAAGAAGTTGATAAGTCAAATAGAAAACTCCTAGAATTTAAATTCTACTCTTTACCACAAAACCCTCCCACCAAAAATTCTTTCTATTTACGATGATAATTCCAGATTTTATCAGCTTGACTGGTATGCATTAACTTTTATAGTAGAAAAACATTTTAAAAACTAGAGGATTGTTTCAACTGCACGGGCAGATTCTGCTTATTATTATATTTTTACTATTTAAATAGCAGATTAAATTTGTATTCAGTTGAAGGTCAAACTATGTTCCAGTAGAACTGTAAGACTGCAATAGTTTAATTGGCAGAAAATAAAAATAATCAGTTAATTAATCCACAGAAGACCAAGAGATGAATGAAAACTAAAATATTGCAGATGGAATTTTGTTCTGGCAAATAATAGCTTTCATTTATTAGATTCTGGCTTTTTAAAAAATCCTTTTATATCTTAAAGAAAAAGGCATCTAGTTTGAAAGTTTGGTGGTCTGCAAATGTACTAACCTTTTTCTACCACCCTTTTTTCCTCTGATTCTTGGAGACTCTGTGGACAATACCTGCTGTTTCCTTGGCAAGGTTTTTTCACAAGTGGTTTGCCATTGCCCCCTTCCTAAGACTGAAAGAAACACTGACTGAAGGTCACCCAGCTGGCTTAATGCATCAGGCAGGACTAGAACTTATGGTCTGTCAATTTTTAGCCTGATGATTTAACTGCTACCCCAAACTGGCTCTTGATTAATAACTTGGGGGAAAAAATCTCTAATCCAGGGGTGTCAAACTCGATTTCATTGAGGACCGCATCAGGGTTGTATTTGACCTCAGGGGGCAGGGGGGCATGGCCCACTCAACCTTGCTCCTGTCGGGAGCGCCTGTGGTGGCCCGAGCGCTCTGCCAGTGAAACAAGCTCCCGAACTCCATTTTCGGCTGCCCAGCCTCCTGCAACCCTCTGCCAGTGAAAACGGAGCTCGGGAGGACTGCCTGTGGCCCTCCCAAGCTCTGTTTTTGCTGGCAGAAGCACCAAAAAACCTAGTGGGCCACCCTGGAAACAGCATGGACCGAATACAGCCCCCGGGCCTTGAGTTTGACACCCCTGCTCTAATCAGTTGCCAATTCTCAGCTTACATCTCTTGTTAAGAATTTCACTAGGAAACAAAATAATACAAGCACTAGATGGATAAAATAAGAAAACACAGTTACAGCAAGATAATGTATACGTGATAAGTCAAAGAACATCAGCAATGCACCAAATTCTTTTTGAAAACTACAATTTCAGTATTGAAACTGTAGCATGATTTATATAGTAGCAAGCGATATTTTTGTAAGGCAGGAAGATGGCCCAGTAGTGATTGAATGACAGAATGTATCCCCTGCCTCGGTCTTGGTATCAGCCAGGACCCTTTCAGCTGCTTTCTGTTAGGAAAGAGTTGTGGTCAGTGTGAATGATATGGAAAAGATATGGAAGTGTTTTGAACCTCTTGCCAATTACAAAAATGAGCACTGTACTTCTCCCTGGTTTTTTGGTTTTTATTTTAGATTCATCTGAAAGAACAGCAGTGATATTATAGACCTGGCCTCATACAAAATTTGGTGCCACACTATAGAAAACCTTGTCCTGGATGGGTGCTGAATGAATTTCAGTAGTTATAAGATACAGAGCTTTACCTCACAAAGATCTGAGGAAGTGAACACCGTTGTGTGTTGCTTGATCTTCTCAAAACCATCAGTCTCCGAATCTAAAACAGGTGAGTGTTTATTTTTAAAGCCTTGGCGTTTTTGGTTTCCCAATCCATGTGTCCATTACATCTATCAGGTGCCAATGTAAGAGCTCTTTACAATGAAGATTTTATTATTCGTCATCCAGTGCTTTCCCCATTTGTTAAGCTTTTCTTAAAATGGACACTAAAGTCCAAACTTTTTCTCACTTGTTTTCATGAGGGAGAGATTATTTTCCTGAAAATATTTCTGAAAAGAGTAATTGATTTTCATCAAAGGTATGTTCTTCTCTGATATAATTTGCCTACACCAGTTTAAAGTTCAGGTCAATATATGAATATTAAACTTCTGAATTAGGAAAAAAAATGAGATGTGGGCATGGAAGCAGATCATTTTCTCTTTATCTGAAAAATGTGATCAGAAAGTAAAGGAAAACTAAAGACACACACATGCAAAACACACACGCACAACTTGTTCAGTTACTTGCATTCAAATTTTCATGACATAATTTCACTAAGACTGTCTGTCAACAACTCTTTCCTTGAGCTGCTAAACTCCAACTCAAATGGTGAGTCTGCTAAATATATTTGCTTCATATTTTAGTGCTTAGATTCCAATTTTCATTTCCCAAATGTGCGTTAACTGGACTGCATGTTGAGGATGCTTTCTTTACATATGTATGCATACATACACAAACACGTACATACTATATGCATGCACAGTTAATATGCACAATTAACTAAAATCTGTGCCTTTCCAAATTCTGTGATCTAGACCAGCGGTTCCCAAACTGTGCGCCGCGGCTCCCTGGGGAGCCGCGCTATCGTCATAAGGGCGCCGCGAAATATTCCGCCCGCTGGGTCTAACGTCTAATGCGCATGCGCAGTTGCAAGTCGGATTGCTTATGGGAGCCGCGCAGTTGCAAGTCGGATTGCTATGGGAGCCGCGAACCCAAAACGATTGGGAACCTCTGATCTAGACTGTTATTGTAAATATGAGTAAAGCATAATGGTACTATTTGGATGAAAAATGTACACAAAATAAATTGGTTTAGTAAAAAATGGATTGCAGAGTGCATACATGAGAATAGGTGTATATTATATTGCATTATAAAAGAACACATAATAGGATAAATGAAAATATATATATCTTCTTGCAGAGGTTTTTCTCTTTGTTTTAGCTGCAAACTTAGGTGCTAAAAGAATGGAATGATGCGAGGCTTGAAAAATGAGAAGGAATTAAATCAAATGTATGCTTACTTGTTTGTTTGTAGGTGAGAGATGGAGGCTTTCCATACTAAGAAATTGTGCTTTTCAGAAAGAAAAAGTTTTCATATTTGGGAAGGTTGGATGTGTCATTATATCGTCCTTACATCTGAAGTTTTAAGTAGATTCTCAGAACTGTACTCAATGCATCCTTCCAAGTCCAAAGCCAGATGATTTCCAGACAGAATCATTCAATCATCCCAATATGGTGCTTGTTACTGTTAGGTATCTCCAGGGGTTGAAGAAACTGAGAAGTACAAACAGAGCAAATACATGTTCTGGTGCCTTTTGGTATAATTGTGACAGGACATTGAAGAGGATGAACGAGAACTCTGCAGTATTTCTTCCGTCATCTTCTCCATGTCATCATTCATCTCCTTGACAAAAAACAATCTGAAAAGAACTATATACTGCAAACTGGAACAAGTGCATATACTAGATTGTTACAAAATATATTTTTTTCATTGCCTTGATTTCTTCTAAAACACAAACACGGTAGGAAAGGTAAAGGTCTACATATATTTATAATTGCCTATTAGCAGAGATATCCACTGCAAACTGTGATAATGTCAGACTGATTATATGCCCATGGTAACATCATCGTGTAGATGTCGAGATTATGTATTGTACATACAATGTCTTGTGCACGTATGTAAGTGGCAGCATTTGCATAATGATAAAAAGAAGAACTTGAAAAAGAACTGAAGAAGCTTCTTGGATGAGAAGCAAAATGTTTTCAAAGAAAAAAAACCTAAGAAAGTCTCCTTGTCTTTTGAAAAGCACCTTTGGGACAACAATGACCTGGACGATTGAGAATCTCCCTAGACATCATTTGTTATCTAATAGAAGCTAATAAACTGGGAACTGTGATTTTATTCGGAACCTATGGTTCTTTCTCTTAAACTTTCTTCACAGTCATTTGTGGAGTACTGCACAAAGGTGGCTATTAAAATTATAGAATTGTAGAATGTGAAGACTATTGAATATGAAGGCCTTGCTCAGTGCAAGGATCCAAATTAAGTGAACTTCCTCTTGAGAAGGTAAATTTACCACTACTTTCTTTGGAGATAGGAAGGGAGAGACAAACTAGGATTTCCTGTTATGTTTTTTGTGGGTAGGGTGCATATTGCTAATAGTAGACAAATTCTATGAGGAAAAGAGTACAAAAGGCAAATGTATCTATGCCTGCAATTTTTTTAAAAAAATGATATTCCTAGATACTGCTGTATAGAGGAGGATTACATAAGGGTCAAAAACTATTTATTTAAAAATTCCTTCACTTATTTCAAATGGGAGAAAGCCATGTTCTGAAGATGCTTCCCAACAGCGACGTAACCTGAATGGGAGCTCACACACGGAAAAATTCCTAGGGCCCAATTTCTGTGAGATTCCAATATATCTGCATTAGTGAGCACACATGATGGTAATTACCGACTGTGACACTTTTGAAGTCATCTGCTACTTATTGATCTATATCTATATTAGAGATCTAGATAGGAACTGAGGTTTTTGGTTCAAGTTGAGAAGGAACATCTTGAAACTGTTCTGGGCATATGAAAAATTAATTGAATCTCTCTGGACTGAAGCCTTCCCAAATGTTAAACTATCAAAATTGTTTGTGGTATCCTGCCTGAAAAGGGATAACCTGCTCAGACTTTATAGTCTGCAGGGTTACTGAAAGATATGTAATGAAAAGCTGCTATAATCATGGAGCTTTGACCTTGAAGAAGTTTGATTTAGAGATGATGTCCTAAATCTCCATAGAGATTTACTTCTGGCTTTCTTTCCTCTGCTGAGGGCTGAAATGAAAAGTTATATTACATTACATAGATTACTAATGGCAGATGAACGGCTAACCTAAACCCTTTTCTTGCTAATGTTCTTGCTAATGTTTCAAAATTCCAGACTTTGGGATCAATCAATGAGTTTTGGATAATACTAGCAACTGAATCTCTAATGTATCCTTTGACCTCAAGATCAGGAAATTATGTTGGAAAGATCAGCAAGGAAAAGGAACTGATTCTTGAGACCCAGAGTTGATATCTACCTTTGCTTCCTTCATTATCTATTATTGCTTAGGTTCTTCATCTAACTGTTGTTCTAACCCTACTTTCCTGACAGCACAGCCAGATGGTTGGCTAGCTTTATGTGATGGGTAACATAGCTGGAAGATGCTAGAGGGAGAAGACTTATCTAAAACCTTTATTTGTGATAATTTGATATATAATATAATAATATAATATTAATTTTCCTATGTAGAAAAAGAGATAACTGTTAAATGGGAGATATTTCAATTTCTTGACCTTACTGTGAGAATTTCTAAGACATTTGCATATATCTGCATAAGGCATAAATAGCATGTCCTTGAGTGATCATTTCTCCACTGGTCTCCAGCCCTCTTACTTTCCATTTCCATTAAATCCTAGGGGAAAATAACATGATTGGGAAGTGTGAGCAGCTTGGACTTCAAAGTGATGGAAAGATACATATTGTTGAATATTCTAGATTTTCTTTGGAATGGACTTGACAATATTACTTCAAACGAGCTGAAATATGTACATTTTGGAAGATAAAAAAGGAATGTCTTTAAATAAAATTCCAGGCGCTTAGCATTTTTGTTAGTTCATTTGATCATAGTTCTATTCTGCTAATTCTGGCACAGCAGGGAAACTAGAAATAATAGAAACAAGGGGCCATCAAATCTGGGGAGACAGCTGATGGCTTGCATGAGTTCCAGATGTACCAGGAGGGTGAATAATAGATAGAAATAATGGCAGAAGAAGACAACATTAGAGGAAGAAAGAGGCTGAAGTACAAAGTAAGAAGACCAGGAAAATTCAGAAGTTTTCTTCCCCTGTGAGATACACTTCTGCTTTTTTTTACTTTAGACTCTAAATGCTTGAGATCTTCCATTAATTTTCTCCTCAGAGAAGTTGGAACTTATTTTTTGGGAGGTTGCAAAAGATTCTGACTATAGGTAGACCTTGATTTACAACACTTAGTGAACATTCAAAGTTGCAATGATGCTGAAAAAATAACTTGCAATGGGTCCTTAAAACCGTCACATCATCACCAGGGTTACGTGATCAAAATTTGAGCACTTGACAATCTACAGATATTCATTAGTTTATCCAGGTGTATTTGTTAATTCATTCCAAAAGCTATCATTCTATGTGTTTGTACTCACAAATCCAATTGAATTCAGTGAGACTTACTTCCTTGTTTGTGATATAATTGTTATGTCCCTGGATTTGAAATTAGGTTCCTCCAAAGATTTTGGGGACTCATTATTCAGCATCATGTGTTGATGTGACTGCTGGCAAGTCGAAATAAAAAAGAGGCAAGCATAGTTATAAAAAAAATAGCTGTCCTTGTGCATTAATGCTCCTAAGTGCTTCCAGAGAGACAAAGATAAAAGGAGATAAGGTTCGATAGGATCTTACTGGAAGCTTGGCTGATTATTATATGGCATCAAATCAATGCCAATTCTTAGCAACCACTTCAGTGGTGGGTTGCCCACAGTTCACACCGGTTTTATAGAACCAGTAGTAAAACTGGCAGGAGGCTCCGCCCACTGACCCCGATGTCATCAGAACGCTTCTGCACATGCGCAGAAGAGCACGCGCATGCACGCGGCCCCATTGCGAACCGGTAGTAAAGGTAAGTAGAACCCACCCCTGAACCACTTAGATTTTCTCCATGATGATCTGCCCCAACCTATTCTTTCAAGTCTCCCACTGTCAAAGTAACTGAGTTTGTTCACCTTGCTGTTCACCCTCTTCTCCTCCTTTCTTGTACCTTCCCAACACTACAGCCTTTTCCAGAGTGCTAAGTTTTAACATAATGTTGTCTGAAGAAGAAGGATAATTTGAACCTGGTCATCTGTGCCTCAGGTGAGAAATCTAGGTTGATTCGTTTGATGATCTATTTGTTTATTTTCTTGGCTGTCCAAGATATTCTTAGGAGCCTTCTTCAAAAACAACTACTACGCTGTAAGCTTACTATACACACATGCATTACAAGAAATAATCACAATCAAGTCTATATCAGTGAAAATAGTGGGGGTTTGCTTTTCAGGAGATCTTTCCAGGCCATTGAAGTATTCGTAGCAGATTTTTGGATGTTCATCAAATAAATTGTTGCAGACAGGACAACAGTGTGATATGCAAGCCAAGTTTCTTTGCTCTTGGCTAAATGACAATCAACCCAGTTCAAATTGCAGTCTCATTATTTTGTCCTTGCACTTGCTGCCTTTCATAAAATAATATCCCCGATTTTATGAATAATGAATCGCATTACATTCATTATTTTTTCAAAGGCATTCATTCATTAAATTTATACAACTGCCCGCCACAAACTCATGACTAGCAAACAATAATCCCAAACAGTAAAGAAACATGAAACAATACAGAAACAACAGAGCACACAGATTAGGTGCTCTAACATATTGAGCTAGGTATATCCTGGAAAGAAAAGAGACAAAGTGTGCCCTGATTATGATACTGGATAGGAGGAGAACATGGAACCCCAGCTTCGAGTTCATGTTTTGCCATTTGCCTCTTTGACAACTTCAAGCTCTGACAACATGCTCTTGCAGAGTTCTCGTGAGGTCATTATTTGGGGCAGAGAATGAATGGGAAAACCTCATATAAGCTGAGCAGAGTTCCTCACGGAAAGACAGGGTAGAAAACTAACAGACTTGGCATGAGATTAAATGCTTTTGTGGGACTTCCTCTCAGATACAGGTAGGCCTCAATTTACAACTATGTGTTTAGGGATAGTTCAAAGTTACAACAGCACCCGAAAAAAGTGACTTATGACCGTTTTTCGGACTTACAAATGTTGCAGCATCCATATGGCCTGGTCATGTGATTAAAATTCGGATGCTTGGCAACTGGCATGTATTTATGACGGTTGCAATGTACCAGGGTCATGTGATCAACTTTAGTGACCTTCTGACAAGCAAAGTCAACAAGAATTCCGGATTCACTTAAAAAAAATGTCTTACTAACTGAACAACTGCAGTGATTCACTTAACAACTGTGGCAAAGGAAGGTCATAAAACAGAACAAGATTAATTGAACAACTGTCTTGCTCAGCAACATAAATTTTGGGCTCAATTGTGGTCGTAAATTGAGGACTATCTATTTGGGTTTTAAATTTTTCTCACTACGTACTTCAGTAGCAAATGAAAGGGTTTGGAACAAAATCAGGATCTGGGGAAATCTAATAAGCAATATTAGTAATAATGAAAGCCATACAAGATTCATTTGTATTTCCCCCCCCCCCCTTTTCTAGCTTGGTTGCAAAATTGGCAGACAAATGGATCTGTATTGCCTCCTCGTGGCAGAAAAGGGAAGTGACTACTGTACTTTGTACAAAAAAACCATTGGGTTAGATTTAGCAATTTTGTCCCCCAGTAATATTCTCCCTTTTTAAAACGGCTTTCAGATTATGCTTTGGAGATTAGTCGCAGGGCATTTTCCAATGTAAAGTATTTAAATGAAAATTAGAATTCATCTGTCATTACTGTAAAAGCGAATTGGAAATGTAATTATCTATTGCTTCAACAAAAAGGTTACTGGATATAATATTTAACCCCAGTGAAAAAACATGAACTTTTTAATAGGAAGAAAAGAGGAAATAGGAGGAAAGGAGGAAGAGGGGATGAAAGCTTGTGAACAAAGAGTCAGAGAAGGTAAAAGATGTAAAGAAGAAAGTATATTGTAGTCTTATCTTACAGGGTGGAGAAGAGGTATACACAATATACAGTAGTCCTCTGGTTATGATCGTTTAGCGACTATTCAAAGTCATCGTGACAGTACTGAATGAGGGGATTTATAATGGGGGGCACTTGGAGTTCTGGCTACCACACCATCCTCGTGGTCATGGGATCATGATCTGGGTTCTCAGCACATGGCTTGATATCACAAGGAGGCACGATTGCATGGTCAGTTTCTGACCTTCCCTACCAACTTCCCACAAGCAAAGTCAACAGGG
This sequence comes from Ptyas mucosa, assembly GCA_012654045.1. Lineage (NCBI taxonomy): Eukaryota > Metazoa > Chordata > Lepidosauria > Squamata > Colubridae > Ptyas > Ptyas mucosa. The sequence goes on from WNWU01000032.1 coordinate 2,333,722, forward strand.
AGCTCAGTAGGAAGTCAGAAGTTGCTATCACATGAGGTCCTGGCTTAACGACCCATGTTGTCCATGTTTACAGTGGCAACCAGGATTTCTGAAATTGCCTTCACTAAGCAATGTAGTTACCTGATATTTCGCTTTACGACAATGTCACCTAGCAACTGAGTTTCCTGTCCCAATTGTGATTGGCTATCTGTAACAACACAAAAAGGCTATTACGATTTGTAATTAATAATGAACTAGAGCATAAGCAATATATGACAAGGCTTTCCTATAAAGAACGGAGGAAGAAGTATTTAGAAAACATAATGTGTATGACTTCAAGTGCCTTGCAATTTCTGGTGTATTTATTTGGGTCAATGGGCTGCAACATTTATTTCAAAGGACAGAGCAATATGGCACAAATAAATGCTTATGCATCAGTGTCCATCAATAGACCAGAGGTGAGCAGTTAATTTAATTTTAATTGGTTCGTAGGGACAATATCTTAATTCTGATTTTCTAAGTCTTGTGGGGGTTTGTTTTAATCCAGACACATTTAATGCATGTGTGCATTTAACAACATGTTTTAATTGATCTTTATTCAAACAATATGAATGGAATGGAATGGAATGGAATGGAATGGAATGGAATGGAATGGAATGGAATGGAATGGAATGGAATGGAACGGAGTGGAATGGAATACTTTATTTGGCATTATTATTTTTGTTATTGTTTTTGTTTTTATTAATCTTCAATTCAATTCAGTCTGGGACTGGTAAAAACGTAACAATTCAAGTCCTAACCAAAGACCTATTAAGGTAGCGTCTGAGTATATAGGCAGTTCCGAGTATTATGATGATGATGATGATGATGATGATGATGATGATGATGATGATACATGACATTTTATCTATGACTACTCATCTTGACATGAAATGTTTGTTGCTTTAATACAATTACAAGACTTACATATTATGCATAGAAACACAGTATTTATTATCCTATGCATTTTTGCTTCTTTACAGTCAAATATATATATGTAAAAAAGATATATAGAAAAAAGACTCTAGAAAGAGTGCAGAGAAGAGCAACAAAGATGATTAGGGAAGTGGAGGCTAAAACATATGAAGAACGGTTGCAGGAACTGGGTATGTCTAGTTTATTGAAAAGAAGGTCTAGGACTAGGACTAATATCTCAGGGGTTGCCACAAAGAAGAGGGAGTCAAACTATTCTCCAAAGCACCTGAGGGTAGAACAAGAAGCAATGGGTGGAAACTAATCAAGGAGAGAAACAACTTAGAACTAAGGAGAAATTTCCTGACAGTTAGAACAATTAATAAGTGGAACAACTTGCCTGCAGAAATTGTGAATGCTCCAACACTGGAAATTTTTAAGAAGATATTGGATAACCATTTGTCTGAAGTGGTGTAGGGTTTCCTGCCTGGGCAGGGGGTTGGACTAGAAGACCTCCAAGGTCCCTTCCAACTCTATTATTCTATATGAACTAGGTATGTTTATCCTAACAAACTAGGTATATTTAAATTAACAAACTAGGTATGTTTAGTTTAACAAAGAGAAGACTGGGAAGAGACATAATAGCAGTTTCCTGAAGGGCTGCCACAGGGAAGACGGCATTATTCTGCATAGCACCTGAAGATAGGACAAAAACCAATGTGTGAAAGGTCGTCAGAAGGGCCATCTTGAAATGAGACATTTCCTAGCAGTGAAAACTATTGAGCAGTAGAGCAGCTTGCCTTCTGAAGTTATGGGTGCCCCATCATTGGAGGTTTTCGAGATAGTGTTGGACGACCATTTGTCCAATATGGTATTAGGACTCCTGCCTTGGGCAGTGGGTTAGACAAGAAGGCCTTCAAGTCTTTTCCAAGCCTATGATTCTATATTTCTACATCACCAAATTCAATGCACGGTTAAAAACACGCAAATCCCAGCATGGGTAGAGTCCCATTATTTTTAGTAGGTATTCCTCATCTCTGCCCTTCTTAATACAACTAAACTGATCTGTTTGGGGGTACACTGTGGGGTACACTGTGATAATTTTAAACTGTTTTAATTGGGTTGCTGATTTTAATTTTTTCATTGTGATTTGTATTGAAGTTTTGTAAGCCGCCTTGAGTCCCCAGGGAGAAAGGCAGCATATAAATCGTAATAATAAATAAATAAATAATAAACTAAGAAAAAATTGACCAACACACCTTACTTTTAAAGAAGGAGCAGGACAATCCAAACACATTCCCCTGTCAAGCTGATGCCCTTCCCTGCCTGATGTGTTTAGATTGTATTTCCCATCATCTTAGACCAGGGCTGTGAAACTCCCGGCCCGTGGGCCGAATGTGTCACACACTGGCCACGCCCCCGCCCAGTTTAGCGAAGGAGGAAAAAGTCCTGATACATCATTTGATGCCGCCGTGATGCCGTGAGTTTGACACCCTTGCCTTAAACCAACAATGGCATTGCTATGATGGTGATCAGCCTTCATTCAGCAGATTAAAAAGTACAATTTTTCATATGCTAATTAATAAGTGTTGCAGCTCCTTTTTACAGATAACGCAGAGCTCACTCTCCCCCTTTTTATTTTCACAAAATCTAAATGAGAGCGCCAATTTGGCGTAATGCTTAAGGTACCAGGCTGGAACTGGGAGACTGTGAGTTCTAGTTCTGCCTTAGTCTGAGAGCTCTTGGGCCAGACATTTTGTCTCAGCCCTTGGAAGGAAGCAATGGCAAACCAGTTGTGAAATCTTGGCAAAAAAAAGCTGAAGGCAAGTTGTCAGGAATCAAGACTGACTCAAAAGACACACAATAAAAGTCATCGCTAGGTGGCAGCAAACAGATACAGAAAATTAACTCAGGAAGCAACTGAACTACATCTGGTAACCCTGATCAATACTGTAGCCTTATGAGAAAGGGCTATTCATATCCACTACGTTGGGCCACTGCTGTGGTACGTAACAGATAATAGATAGATAATTTGTTCATACTACCAAATAAATAAATAAAAATCACACAAGTAGGATCCCTTCACCAGGACTAAAACTCTTATTTGCTTCCTTCCCCCCCACCCCACCCCCATTCAGGCTTTGTCTCCCCTTTCTTTTTTGCCTTTTTATTCATAAGCTTGAGATAGCGGCTGTCTTACTTTTAAATATAGTTCTTCACTTGTAAATGGTCACTTAGTGATCTTGAAAATTATACTGGATCCCCCCCAGGGGTGGGTTCTAAATTTTTTTACTACCGGTTCTGTGGGCGTGGCTTATTTTGTGGGCATGGCTTGATGGTCATGTGACAATTCTTTAGGATTTAGCAGAGGTACTGGTCTACCAGGCTTTTAACTGCTTGCAGAGCAGTACTGGTCTACCCATTTATTTTTGCAGGCACTGGTCTACTCATGTATTTTTGCAGGCATCGGTCTACTTATGTATTTTTGCAGGCACTGGTCTACCCATTTATTTTTGCAGGCACCGGTCTACTCATTTGTTTTAGGAGGCACCGGTCTACCACCAAACTGCCTTTTACCACTGATCAGCTATAGGGCGGCCCTTTGAAGCCCCGCGGCAAGAGTTTAAACAGTTTTTCCTTATAGCCCATCAGCTGGGAGTCAGGAGGCAGCAATAGATTGGGGGTGGGGCCAAATAAAAGGTAAGAATAACACGGGGTGGGGGGGCAGGGCAGAACCGGTTTGGTGATGTCATATCATCACCGCTACCGGCTCGGCATAACCGGGTGGAACCAGGAGGAACCCACCACTGTTCCCCCCCCAAAGCTTCTTATGATCTGGTTTCAAAGTTCCAATATCGCCCTTTACCTGGGACGTTTGCAGCTGTTTTTTACGAAGCTTCATGGCTATTTGCAGTACCCTCTGGTCACATGATTGCAATTTACAATGGTTTTGCCAGAAACTCACTTCTGTTTTCAAAAACTGCCCCATACTGAACGATGGATTTGCTTAATGATTGCAAGGTTCGCTTAACAATCATCAGATTCACTTTACGACCATTGCATTTGCTTAACAAACACATCCCAAAAAGTTATAAAATCAGGGCTGATTATATGGTGATCCATTTTATGACTATCATGACTTATGACCCTTAATTGCAGGACTCAATTGTAATCGTAACTCAAGGACTACATGTATTAATTGTTTATTTACTATTTCCACAAAAACTAAACGAGAGAATGAGAGAGCCAGTTTTGTCTAAGGGTGAGGACACCAGGCTTGAAAGCAGGGGAGGCATGAGTTCAAGCCTCATCTTAACCATGAAAGCTAGCTAGTGACTTTGGGCTAGTCATACTCTCTCAGTCCAACTTACAGGGTGATTGTTGTTGGGAAAATAGGAGGAAGAAGTGTTGGATATGTTCGCTGCCTTGAGTTATTTGTAAAAATAATAAAGGCAGGATACAAACAAGCAAGCAAATAAATAAATAAAAGCTATTTTGGGAGCCTTATTTAATGAGAAAGCAAATCACCAAACCAATAATGGCGACACTTGGATTTTAATAGTGTTTGTAAGACAGGATGTATGCAGAATTCTGTGCATATCAAAACTGCACACATTTCAAAAATAATGCTCTATGCCCGTGATGGCGAACCTATGGCACGGGTGCCACAGGTGGCACGCGGAGCCATATCGGTGGGCACGCGAGCTCAGCTCCAGCATGCATGCATGTGCCAGCCAGGTGATTTTCAGGCCTTCTGGGTCTACCAGAAGTCAGGAAACACACTGTTTCCGGCCTCCGGAGGGCCTCTAGGGGGTTGGGGAAGGTTGTTTTTGCCCTCTCCAGGCTCCTAGAAAGGCTCTGGAGCCTGGGGAGAGCAAAAAATGGCCCTACTATGCCATCACATGCCAAAAGGGGAGGAGCACATGGGTGCGGGGCACATAGAATTATGGATGTGGGCTCGGTTGCATGTGACCCCACTGCGCTCCCCCTGCTTTTGGCACACGATGGCAAAAAGGTTAGCCATCACTGCTCTATGCTAATCTACATTGCTTTAAATTAAAATTGTACTATATACTTTCATTTTAAATGAAATTTAATAAATTTTTTTGCTCATTTAAGATGGCATGTTTTTGCTGTTTTTATTTTATAACCCTGCGCTTATATACGTTCATAATTACCAGTACTATAATCAAGTTTTAGTGCAAGTTTTCTTGAGAGAGTTGTGAGCCATTTCGCTGGCATAGGAATGAATCAATACTTTTACGCCAATGTGATTTTTACATGAGAAGCCCTGTATTTTTGGTCTTTTATGTTTCCTCAAATTCCTCAAGAGCCATGACCTTTTTCTGGATTGATTCATATAAAATAAATGTATTCACTGTAGTCTTCTGGCAAAGTTTATCGAGTCAGACATTTTGCCTGATCCATGTGATCAAATTAACAAAAGGTTGTCTTTTCCATATGCTCCTATCTTATGTTCATCTCTGACATTTTAGACTAGGCTAGAGTTCATTTGCATTTGTATAGCCAAGGATTCACAGTCTGAAACTATTAAACCTAATTTTCTGGTTCTTTGATAAATATTTGCAGAGTTTTATGATTCTGGTAATAAAACTGTTCACCTCTAGATCACCTTGTCCCCATGGGATGAGATAAAAGGATAAAAACGTTTAGAAGGAATTAAAGTGTGAATGGTTAGGCAGAAAACATGTTTTTAACCAGTGTTTTCAACCTTGGCAACTTTAAGATGTGTAGAGTTCAACTCCCCAAATTCTCTGGCTGGCTGTGGAATCTTGGAAATTGAAGTCCATATATCTTAAAAGTGCTAAAGTTGAGAAACACTGGTTTAAACTCTCTCAATGCTATTTTATTTATTTGTTTAAAAGATATCTACTGCTGCCCATTTTAAGCAATTCAGCGTGGCTCATAACCATAAATCTATATAATATAAAGCTTTAAAACAAATAGGTTTTCCTAATATGGGATTTTACCATCAGTATACTATGTTTGCATAGGATGCTAATTATGATTAATTTACCTAATCTAATTTCCTGGGTTTACACATCACAATGAATCATAAACCAACTTTATCTCAACTCAACTGGTGATGATTTATACAGACTTGCCTACTTCACACAATTTATAACCTAACCTGTTTGGTTTTCTTAATAAACTCCACAGATCATCCTTACGCTTAGAAACTAATTTTGGCTTAGCACATCATACAAACCCAGTCTCTTGTAACTGATTTGGTAAACCAAGGTTAAGGAAATCATAGAGGAGTGTGTAAATCTGGTTATTTTATTCCAGGAACAACTGTCTGATGTTCAAAACAACAACAAAAAGAAGAACAACGCTAGACTTACGGAAAGACATTAGAGAAGACTGGGAGGAAGGAAAATAAAAGGCTGCCGAAAACTGAATACATCTGCGAAGTATAGTGTGTTTCAGCACCATGTTAATTAATGGTGTCTAGCTCAGATGTCACTTAGTGGTAGCCTATAGGCAAATGTGGGACATGATTAACGGTGCAGACACCTAAGTGATCTAATCAGCAAGTCTTCACTTAGCCAAAAGCTTTAACTAGGATACTAAGGGGTATCCAAATGTTTCTGATTTCAAAAGGGAAAAAAAGTGTGAATTAGCTCAAGAGCCCACATGCCCTCTGCAGCTCTTCAACAGATTTTTGGAAATGAATATCAGCCACAGGAGGCTGCTAATGTGAAAGGAGGGATGATAATTGAGAAGAAGGAAGGCTGTTTCCCCTCCTTCCTTTTTTTTTCCCCCCACCAAAAAATAAAATAAAAAAATCCCTTCCCTTATTGCCCTCCCCCCAATACACACATCTTGGACAAAGAAAGAAATATGTAATTAAGACAAGCAGGTCTTGTGGCAAAATAAACTTAGTTATTTTTTACATATGCTGCCCTGATCCAATTTGCTGTACTCAGCTTACAAAAATATAATTCCATGCCGTAAGAGTGGTTCAACCAATTAAAGCCACAAGATATGCCCTGGAAACAACATAAAAGACCTAGGTTAAAAAAAAGGATGTTTTGATAAGCACTAGAGTTTTCTACATTTCTTTGCTGCCATCTAGTGGGCATCTGAGTTTTGCAGCCCAAATATGGCTTTTTACATTTTCAGCCCCTCCTAAATTGTAATAAGGAGGGGACTGCTTGACCTCTATTGGCAAGTTATTCCTGAGATGGAAAAAAATAGAATAATAATTGATGTTCAAGGATATGCAAATATTGCACTGTACTTTCCCTTCCCCAAGCGTAGGTAATCCTCAATTTAGGACCAGTAGCTGAGCAATCATTTGAAAAACAACACATTCCCCCAAAATCTACTTATGATCCCGTTTCAGCGTTCTAAAGGTTGCACACATCCTCATAGTCACATGACTACATTTCAGATGGTTGTACTATCGGCTCATTGAAGCATTCTGTAGTCACATGACTGTGATTTATTATTTTCCAGTTTCCAGACTGTTCGACTAGTTTTTAGTCTTTATGGCCAGTTTCTGGAAAAATCTCCCACATTAATTCTCTTAATGTGTCCACCTAACAATTGTGGTATTTGCTTAATGACCATGTTGATCCGCCTCAAAATAGTTGTAAAATCGAGGTTGGCCGCATGAGTGCCTTGACTTATAACTGTCATGATTTACGATAGATTCTGGACTCCATTACGGTCATACATTGAGACTTGTGCTAGGAGCCTCAGAGATTAGAAGGATATATAAATTTAATATATTCCTGTTTAGGACTCTGGCTATTTTCTTCAGGCAGGATATTTGACCTTTTCTTTCTCCAGCTCCCATTCTCCCCCCTCATAGCCATGAACAGAAAATGGTAGCCATTGTGGAACGGTTTTTCAAGAGAGGGTTTGTTCTGCTTGATAACAGACTCTTGCTACTTGGTGACCTGTTTTAGGAACTTAGTCCTGTCCATAGTCCTTACTCTGCTTTGCAATGAATGATTGCTCAATTATTTGGCATAGGGACTTACTGTCTTAGCTTTCATTAGTTACAGTGTAGGTAAGTGGATTACTCCTTCCTGGAATTTGGCAGTACTTGGGACATTCACAAATACAGTTACCTATAGGCTTGCTGGCCTTTAATCGCTGTCATCCATGATAGCTAATGAACACCAGCTAGAAAAGTCTGTAACTCTTGGCAAGCCATGCTAATCATTACCAAATGCTTATTAACTTTCAGACATAGAGAAGGTATAATATGTTCTTATTTATTTTATATTACTTTTCAGCCAAAGTACCCCAAAATTGGCACTGGAATTAAAATAAAACATTTAAATAAACATTCATTTAAAAATAACCATATATGCAGAAAGGAAGGAAGGAAGGAAGGAAGGAAGGAAGGAAGGAAGGAGGGAGGGAGGGAGGGAAGGAAAGAGAGAGAGAGAAAGAAAGAAGGGAGGGAGGGAGGGAAAGAAAGAAAGAAGGGAAGGAAGGAAGGAGGGAGGGAGGGAGGGAGGGAGGGAGGGAGGGAAGGAAGGAAGGAAGGAAGGAAGGAAGGAAGGAAGGAAGGAAGGAAGGAAGGAAGGAAGGAAAAATATTCCCATATTATGATCAGGTGTTACAATCTGACTATAAAGGGCATAGTTTATGGGTGACTTTGCTCCTGTAATAGTTCTGGGAGTATATATACCCATAATCTTGAGTAGTTTCAAGACTCTTTTGTTATTCCTCTGGCAGGGAGCTCAGTGATCTCTGTGCATGCCAATAAAAAAAAAATAGTTCGGTGCATCTATTTCCAATTGTCCTGATTCCTTTTTTAAAGTGGGCATTTTCCCCACAACAGTCTGAGATAGTTGGCAAGAGCACAGATCAAGAGCCAGGCAATCTGCTATTTTGGAGCCCCCATTTGGTGATTTCTGCCCATACCTTTCTTCTTCCCTGATCCAGAACTCATTTGGAGATACCAGGTTGGGGTGACACTGTAGGGAAATGTTTGGGGGACTCTGCAAGAAGAAGACCAGGTGAGTTGGGACTGAAAGGTGAGTTTGTAGTTCTTGCCACCTGACTCTGCAGGAGTAACAGGAGCTGGAATATTTGGATGCCAGCTTGCCTAAATGTTAGCGCACAAAGGAGCATCAAAGAGTTGTTGCTTGCTGTCTGTGGTCTGTCCAACCTAACTGAATGTGATGTGTTGTGTCCCTGAATGTATTCCCACCTGCACATCAGGGCTGGATGTCACTCCCATGATCTCCCCATCATGAAAAGCAAGGGGTTGGGGGGGAGGAGTAAGTTGATTCCTGCATCCTCACAAGGCAATGAGCAGCTGTGCTAAGGCGTGTAAATGAAGTGGCACTTTAGTTTTTCAACATGTATGTTTGTATATAAATCAACGTCTGGCCGCTGACCAGAGCAGTTCATAAAATTTTCCAGCTGCATGGAGGGGTGGGGGCATCAGGGACTATAGATTGTTTCTTAAGAACTTTGTGTTTTGAAAGCAAGGGGATGACGTCGGGTACCCCATTGAGCTATATTTATTATTGCGTATGGAGAGTGGTGTGTGGTAGATCATAATGGCTAGCTTGGATACTTTAGTTTTGAAAGGAGAAGCTAAATAAGAGAGTGGACAGGAAATTCCTCATCGTTGCTTCAATTTCTTGGCTTAAAAGGCAAGATCTAAAATAAGGACAGATCAGGCCCCACCAGGTCCTGCATTCACAGACTCATCTGTAGCAGGACTTTTTTCTCACCACCAAAGCATTTTCAGTCCCTTCCTCTCCCTGAAGCTTCTCTACCCAATTTATCTACCGGGAAGTGTAGGAGACTCTATAATCCATCAGAACAAGCACCTCACACGAGTAAGTGCCTCCTTACTGAGAAGCACTGGGTGAGGGAAGCTTCAGCTGTACGTGTTGCACAAAGAAAAGATACGCATCTCACAGGGATTGCCTTCCATAGCCAGAAGCAGATTTAGCATCTGGCTTGATGTTTATTTGCTCCTGACTCCTGCTTTGTTTTCAACCTTGCCGTGTTCTTGACCAAGTCTCTGGTCCTTCCTTTGGCACTGCAGTGACATGACTGGTGATATTTTCCCCTCACTTGGAAGACAGAAAGCAGCAAAACCAAAAGGGAGAGTTTGCTATACAGTGGAATCCTCAACGTATGACCACAATTGAGCCCAAATTTTTTATTGTGAAGTGAGACATTTGTTAAGTGGATTATTTTGGCCCCATTTTATGACCTTTCCGTTGTTAAGTGAATCATTGTAGTTGATAAATTTAGTAACCCAGTTGTTAAGTGGATCTGGCTTCCCTATTGACTTGTTTGTCAGAAGGTCGCAAAAAGTGATCCCATGATCTTGGGACACAGCAATGGTCGTAAGTATGAACCAGTTGCCAAGCATCTGAATTTTGATCACATGATCCTGGAGATACAGGAAAGGTTGTAACTGTGAAAATGGTCATGAGTCATTTTTTTCAGTGTCGTAACTTTGAATGGTCACTAAACGAACTGTTGTAAGTTGAGGACTACCTGTAAGTTGAGGTTGCAAAATTCTGAATGACCTCTAGATGGCAGCCAATCATCTGATTTTTCTATATCATTCTGCTGTATCTAATTCTCATTTGGATTTTTTACATTCCAGTTACAGTACTCTAGAATAGCACTATCAGAGGACCCAACCAATTGCTCTGCCTATCCATGCTGAACTTTCATTTCCAGAACAGCATCATCTTGCAGTGATTTGGACAAATGTAATGGAGGCAGAGCAACGATCGACAATGGAAGTAGCAAATTTCATGCTGGGATAGTTTTATGACAACTCAGGAATGGGTAAAGGTAAAGGTTCCCCTCGCACATATGTGCTAATCGTTCCCAACTCTAGGGGGCAGTGTTCATCTCTGTTTCAAAGCCAAAAAGCCAGCGCTGTCCGAAGACGTTTCTGTGGTCATGTGGCCGGCATGACTAAACACTGTTACCTTCCCACTAAAGGTGGTCCCTATTTTTCTACTTGCATTTTTAATATGCTTTCGAACTGCTAGGTTGGCAGAAGCTGGGACAAGTAACGGGAGCTCACCCCGTTGCACGGCACTAGGGATTCGAACCGCTGAACTGCTGACCTTTCAATCGACAAGCTCAGCGTCTTAGCCACTGAGCTACCCCGTCCCCACCAGGAATGGGTAGATAGCACTTTAGCCCAGCAGTGGGGAAAGGCCCAGAGATGTTCTGTAGGAGAAATAATATGGTTGTAAAAGGCTGTTCAAGGAGTCAGAAAGAAGTGAGTGAGCAATCAAATCAAAAAGAAAACAAAAAGTCAGGCTAAGCAAGAGGAATCTGCCTCTTTCTAGTTGCTGGAGTACTCAGAGCTAATATTCTGGCAACTCTCTTTTTGCTACAAGAAGTTCTGCTTGAAAATTGTGAACTAGTGCACTGAATCTTAAAAGCAGAGTCTCCTTTCAGCTAACAAGCAATGGCCATTGTGATCCATTATTGTTTTTTGAGGAGAGAAGAGAAGGGCAACTGGAAATTTACATTGCCAACGTCAAGGTCTATTCACAAATGCCAGAACAGGAGGTGTGGGATGTGCATGTCTGAAAAGGATGGATCTTTGTCCCATCGGAGGCCAATTGTGTAATGTAACTGTTTGTAGGGAAACAACATTTCTTATGCACACATGTAATAGATCAATAATCTGACCTGATTATAAGGCCTTGAAATATTATGGGTGTTCAGTAGAGAATTCAAACATTGCACAAAGCCATAGAATAGCTCATTGGATTTTGTTCAAAAAGTCATGGCTAAAACAAATCAAGGATTATCATGAGCAGAATTTCCCAGTTACTTCTGCTCTCAAAAACTCTTTTGAGTACACAGAATAGATTCATGGAAACAAAGACTGGATGATTGGTAACTATAGGGCTATGTAGTGTCCCTTGTCAAAGGAAACTACGCTAGTAGAGATGCTTTGAACAATTGTCTTACTAGGGCTACCTTCTCTAGGCTGCAAAAACCCAGACAACCACTAGATGGCAGAAAAATGTTAGGGTTTCCATTTGTAGAAGCTGTAGATCAGGGGTGTGAAACTTGCAGCATCACCTTGTCTGTTGTCACTTTTTTTTCCCCTTCGCTAAAACGGGGGTGCACGTGGCCAGCGCGTGATGCATCCAGCTGACAGGCCGCAAGTTTGACACCCCTGCTGTAGATGCTGTCATCTAGTAGTTATCTGGATTTTTACAGCCCAGAGTGGGTAGCCTCAGTCTTACATACTAATAGAAAAATTAGCATGTTGATCTTTCTATCTATTAGCCTTGATCCTTAGATCCATGCATAAAGCATAATGAACTTAGTAAGATTTATATTTGGGGAAAAAAACAGATATAAGACTGCACTGTAACTATCCAAAGTGGCACCCTAAGAAGGAGAGTCACTTAGGTGAGTTGGGCAGTATATAAATGTGATGAATAAATAAAATAAATCAGTAGAATGCAAAGCTTGAAATAACTCGAGTTGCAGAAATAAATGAATCCCAGAGCAGTGGTAGCAGATCGTTACAAAATAATTAGATGTGGAATGAACATGCTAAGCAGGCGTGGACCGCTGACTCTGAAAGAAAAATAGATTGAATGAAATGGAATATTCGGCAAAAGAGCACATCTGGCTTGCTGGCAGGAACTGTGAACACAAGCACTTGTTTATACTTTTGAGCTTAGCTAAGCTACTATGCTAACTCCCTGATTCTGTTGATACAAAAACAACAACAACAACCCCTTTATATCTTGACCCGATTCAAGAATTCAGCATTGTTGAGAGGAATCATGTGCTTCTCTTCGTTCCCTCTACTTTGCAGTTAAAAGTTCATTTGCACAAGGAAAATCAATCACCCAGGGTGTACTTTGCTGAGACATTGTTTACTCTGGAAGAGAATCTTTCAGCTCTTACCTTTTTAGAATCCCAAGAATGCAGGAGGAATTGCAGAGGTGAACATCCTGACCTTTTGTTGCTGTGAGCTGCTATACCTGCTTAAATCTTTGGCAGCAGCAAATAAAAAGGCTGCTCAGCTCCTCTTGCATATTTTTCCCTACCAGAATATAATCTCTGCGCAGAACAAATGTCAAAATTTATATATCATTTTTGTGGGGAGAAAGGTTTAAGTATGTATTTTAATGTCAGTCCCTGTGTTAGGCCCACTGCATACTCTACAGTAGGGGTCCCCAAGCCCAGTCCATGGACCAGCACCGGTCTGTGGCATGCCAGAAACCAGGCTGCATAAACAAGTGAAGAAGCGGGATGCAGGCAGCACACGAAACCATATCCCCTCCAGTCCGTGAAAAACCTCTCTCAATGGAAGTCCCTGATGCCTAAGAGGTTGGGGGTCGCAGCTCTACAGACCTGAAATAATGCCAATGCAAATAAATAAATAAAACAAGCATGTATATACATCCTATATTTTTGAGGTTTGAAAGAGGATGATTGACTTGGCTCTGATGTGCGCGCTTTCTACTTTTTTATGAGATGTAATTTTATGCATCCATCATTGGTAATACTTTTAGAAGGGTCAACCAGTGCGATTTGAAAAATAAGGAAGCTTTCAAGCATTTTCAGGTATTTTTGTTGGGCAAGATTGTTTTTTAAAAAAATAAAGATAGAGTGAAGCAAGAAATTTAACAAGTTAGGCCTTATCAAGTAGTTTAACCATGTCAGTCCAGGGAAGAAGTTATAAACTGAACACATATTCATTGTTGGCATCAGGGGTGGGTTCTAAAATTTTTTACTACTGGTTCTGTGGGCGTGGCTTATTTTATTTTGCTTGATGGTCATGTGACAATTATTTAGGATTTAGCAGAGGTACCAGGCTTTTAACTGCTTGCAGAACTGTGCCGATCTACCCATTTATTTCTTGCAGGCACTGGTCTACCCATTTATTTTTGCAGGCACTGATCTACTTACGTACTTTTGCAGGCACTGGTCTACTCATTTGTTTTCTTTTAATACTGATCAGCTGTAGGGCAGCCCTTTGAAGCCCCATGACAAGAATTTAAACAGTTTTTTTCCCTCTAGCCATCAGCTGGGACTCCAGAGGCAGCAATAGATTGAGGGTGGGGCCAAATAAAAGGTAAGAATAACGCGGGGGTGGGAATAACACGGTTCGGTGATGTCATATCGTCACCGCTACCGGCTCGGGAGAACCGGGCCGAACCGGGAGGAACCCACCACTGGTTGGTATCAGTAACATCTAGCACTCATTTACAAAAGAAAAGATTACTCCCCATTCTGAAAACACAATTTCCCATAGATCTCCTGTCATGATTGAAAAACACAGATTTTCTCACCCGGCAGAGAATAAACAAAAACCAGAATCTTTATTTAACACAAACCAAACATTAATTTGTCCATGGAAAAACACGAGTATTATTTTTTATATATATAAAATTCATGTTTCCCCATAAGGAGAAACTATCACTGAGGAGAAAAACAACATTTGGAAATTGGTTTTCAGAAATAATACCCATCTTATTCACATCCTCACCTTTCAACCGTGGTGAGTACTCAAGGAGCCTAACTACTATAAAAAGACAGGTATATAAAATATTAAAACAGTTACAATGAACACTAATCAAAGCATTAAAGATTAGAAGCAACAGAAGTGAATGCTCTGTCCTGTGCCAACAGTATGGACCTTTAACAGCAGAAACATCCTCCACATAGCTTTTCCTTGCAGCTGTAAACAGCTGGAGAAATTCAAAGGGAGAGAGGTGAGGCAAAGTCTGCCCCTAAGCCATTTAAGGCTTTAAAACATCTTAAATTGTGTCCAATGAGCAATTAGCAATCAGTACAGATTTCTTAGAATGGGTAATCTTTGACTTACAATCAGTCAAGTGACTGTTCAAAGTTCCAGTGGACCAACCTTGGTGCTACTTATGATTGAAAATCAAAGTTCTTACAGCCCCCTCCTCCCCCCCCTCTGTGGCTACATGACCAAACTTTGTGTGTTTGAAACCAGACTGCATTTATACATCTTCGTAGCATCCCATGGTCACGTGACTGTGTTTTACGATCATTTTGCCAAAGGCTGGCATTTACTTCCATTTTTTGGCCAAAGCCACACCATTTGTAAACTATCAGTCTGGAGTTCCTACACCACCGAAAGAGACCTTAAGTCCAGTCCCCTCCATTGACTCTGCTCTGGCATCAATTTGCCTTGACTGTTTGTAGATCAGATTCTTGTGTATAGGTTGCATGGGATAAACTCACAATGAATGCTTTTGAACTCTATTCTGGCTTCTGGTTTCTTGCACCTGACAATAAGTGCTGCAAAAAAAGGTAATAACATTGGGTCAGTTATGGGACCGAAACAGTTTTATGACTATCACAACTTACAATCACAATGAGCAGTAGTGGTGTGTTTCAAATCTTTTTACTACCAGTTCAGTGGGCGTGGCTTGATGGGTGTGGCATGGCTTGGTGGGCATGGCAGGGGAAGTATACTGTAAAATCTCCATTCCCTCCCCAATCCAGGGGAAGGTTACTGCAAAATTCCCATTTCCTTCCGATCAGCTGGGACTTGGGAGGCAGAGAATAGATGGGGGCAGGGCTAGTCAGAATTTTTACTACCGGTTCTCCGAACTCTTCAAAATTTCCGCTACCGGTTCTCTAGAACTGGTCAGAACCTGCTGAAACCCACCTCTGATGAGCAGGCTTCATTACAGTTATAAGCCAAGTCAAGGATTACCTATATTGGATATCACAGGATCCTTGAATTCAACCTCTTCCTCAATGCTGTTCAACCTCTATTTCAATGGTGGGTTACTCCCGGTTCTGTCTGGTTCTTTAGAACAGGTAGTAAAAGCAGCGGGAGGCTCCGCCCACCCGCCTAGACGTCATAAATGACAATCTGTGCATGCCAGTAGTAAAAGTAAGTAGAACCCACCCCTGCTCTATTTGAAGACATCCAAATTTGTGAAACTTTACACCATTTGGATAATTGGTTCTATTGCTGAAGTGCTCTAATTATCAGGATGTTTTTGCTAACATTCAATTGCAGTCTGTCATCCGATAACTTAAATCCATTATTTGGTGTCCCACACTGCTTAACAAGAGAAAATAAATCTTGATCTTCTTTTGTTTGGTATCCTTTCAGATTTTCAGGAGGGCTGCCACTGAAAAGTGTTATTTAACCCTCCGTCCCTCCCCTACCTACCAATCTTTTCTTCTGAAGATTAAAATTTAACCATGTCTTTCAATCTCTTTTTGTAGGAATTTGTTTTTAGTTCCCTAAACATCCTCTTCAGCTTTCTCTGAACCTGATCTTGTTTCTCTGAATCCTCTTTAAAATGAAGTAAGCAGACCTCATCATACAGTACTTTAAGTATTTTCTAAACCAGGCAGAACAAAACGGTACAATAACTTCCCACAATCTGGAAGCTCTGTACTTGTTGATGCATTTGTCTTTTTCTTATCACACTGCTGACTCATTTTGTGATTAATATCTGTTCCAAGAACTTTTTCACAAGTGTCATTTCAAACCACGTATTCCCTCCCCCCTTCATTTTAATGCCAAAGTTTACATTTGTCTGTTAAATTTTGATTAGCTACCTTCAATATATTTCTCTGACTTACAGAAATCATTCTGAATTTTATTTAAATCTTCTAAAATATTAACTATCCCATTTAATTCAAAAAAGATCTTGAGACTCTAGAAAGAGTGCAGAGAAGAGCAATAAAGATAAGAGGTCTGGAGATTAAACCTTACGATGAACTGTTAAGGGAACTAGGTATGTTTAGCCTAAATGAAGAGATGGATTAGGAGTGACATGATAGCTATCTTCCAGTACTGATGGGGCAGTCATGGGGAATAGGAGTTGACAAAACATCTGAAGGCAGGACAAGAAGCAACAGGTGAAAGCTTGTTAAAGAGAAATCCTACCTGGAACTAAGGAGAAATTTTCTTTTAAAAAAAAAATGTTTTTTGTTTTTTATTTTTCAAAATATAAACATTCCATCTTTCCTGTGTCGTCTGGGTACAAATATCTCTATGCAACACCTTCAACATTAACAACCTTATTCACATTAATATTAATTCTCTAATCTTAAAGCTATATTAAACAGTTAAATATTATAAGCCTATTCATTTTCCTCTTAACATATCTTCTAGTAAAAATACAATAATAATAGCATTAAACATAATAATCATCATAATACTAACAATTTTCATCTTATTTATACCTCTATTTTAACATATTTTCTATTCTTCTTTAGTCTTCTCCTTTTATTTCCAGTTTCCCTTTTTATCCTCTAACCATTGATAAAATACTTCCCATATCATATAACATTAAGTTTGTTCTTTCTCCTTAATTGTTAATGTTAATCTATTCATCTCTGCACATTCTAATATTTTCCTAATCACCTTCTCCTCAATAGGAATCTCTTCACTTTTCCAGTGTTGTGCAAATACAATTCTAGCTGCAGTTAGAACATTGATAATTAAATAAGTATTCTCTTTATTTTATTTTTATTATTATTATTTATTAGTTCAATTTATATGCCGCCCTTCTCCGGAGACTCAGGGCGGCTTACAATGCGTTAAGCAATAGCCTTCATACTTTCGTATATACCTGCTTAGTAGGGCTTTCGCTCCCCCCAAGCGGTGTTCTTTTTTCTACAAAGTCAGCTTATTGCCCCCACAATCCGGGTCCTCATTTTACCTACCTCGAAAGGATGGAAGGCTGAGTCAACCTTGAGCCTGGTGAGATTCGAATTTGCAGTAATTACAGGCAGCTGGTGCTACTTAACAGCATTTTAGTCTGCTGTGCCACCAAGGCTCTTATTATAACTTTCAGGTAAGATCCCCAGCAAAAATATTTCTGGTTTTAGCTTTAGATAATAGTTCTGGTTTTAGATAATACGTTGTTTTATCATCTTTTCCAACCATGTCTTTATTTTTGTCCATTTTTATTTATTTATTTTTTTGCTTCTACACATGTCCACCACATATGATAGTAAGATCCAGGTATCTGATGGTACTTTAGCTGACTTATCTTTAAAGATCTTTGTCAACCTCGCCGGAGCAAGGTGCCATTTATAAAACATCTTATACAAGTTCTCTTTATATGCAGTCAACATAGTTAATTTATAATTCCTATCCCACAATTTCTGCCACTTATCTAATTCTATCATGTAACCAAAATTTTCTGACAGATACTTGAGGGGCAGTCATGGGGAGTAGGAGTTGACAAAACATCTGAGAACAGGATGAGAAGCAACAGGTGAAAGCTTGTTAAAGAGAAATCCTATATGGAACTAAGGAGAAATTTTCTGACAGACACAGCAATTAGCCAATGGAACAGCTTGCCTGCTGGAGTTGTCAGGGCTCCATCACTGGTGGTTTTGAAGAAAGATTGGACAGCCATTTCTTTGGGTTGGTGTAAAGATTCCTGGCTTAGGCAGGGGATTGGGCTAGTATACTTCCAAGGCCCCTTCCAGACGTATGATTTTATGGGTAATGTTGTATCATCAACAGATTTGATCAGCATTCTTCCCCTCCATCTCAGCATGGATTTAGGCAGACAAGGTTATCTACGGCAGCAATATCCTGGAAGTACATGACTTTCATACAGGTTTTTGTTCAGCCCATATATGATTTATTTATTTATTTTAGAAATTAAAGTTCCAATAGATGGGGCCATCAGTCTAGATCGAACAGTTTATACCATTGTTGAAAATAGCAGTGATCCTGCTCAGAACAAGTATATACATTATATAGAATATAATGTATATAAATGGAATACCTTGCTTGGTTTGTGAAAGCATGCAAAACATTTCAAAATGAAAATATTCTATCTTGTTTTGACTCTGAAAGTGCTATTCCAATTTGGGATTTTAAGAGTTTTGATCTTATATGTGCATCTTTTGGATTGTTCTTTCAACTTTATAGTGAAAAATCACTTACAGTTTCAGGAGGCAAGATATCCCAACTTCAAGGGAATCAGGGAGACAGACATATAACTGACTTTACTTCTTTTACTTTGCGTATGGTAGGGATTCTCAGAAGGTCCTCTCCATAAGTATGGAAGGAGAAGACCAAATCTATTTGGGAGAAACAATCCTTGAACAATTTCCCCACAACTTAAAACGCTTGATTCTTAACTATTTTCCACAATCCATTGAATGATAGCTGATTTTGCACATTATCAAACACTCTTGGAAGATAGGGAAATGTCAGCTAATTCAAGCTGATTGTACAATATCTTCAACTAGCTCTTACCAGTACTTTAAAGTCTGGATGAGAAGCATTCAAAATGAAGAAATTTTGACATACCTTCAATGTCTGTGTAGATTCTCATGTGTTCCAAATTAATTTGAAATGAGTTTGAAGTGATTCTATTGATACTCTATAGCCATGATGGCGAACCTATGACACGGGTGCCACAGGTGGCACACGGAGCCGTATCAATGGGCATGCGAGCGTTGCCGTAGCTCAGCTCAAGCGCTCATGTGTGCACCGGCCAGCTGATTTTTGGGCCTTTCGATCCTATCAGAAGTTGGGAAATGGCTGTTTCCGGCCTCCAGAGGGCCTCCAGGGGGGAGGGGAAGGCCGTTTTCGCCCTCCCCAGGCACCTAGAAAGCCTCTGGAGCCTGGGGAGGGTGAAAAACGGGCCTACCGGGCCCACTGTGCCATCATGTGCTAAAGGGGGGGTGCATGCACAGGGGCAGGGGCACACACATGGGTGACCTCGCCGCGTTCTCCAACTTTTGGCACATGATGGCAAAAAGGTCAGCCATCACTGCTCTATAGGTAGATTATCTATAGCATTCAGAACAAAGCAGCTGTAGAAGTATTATAGTAGAAACCAAATAGACAATGAAAAGCAATCATTCCCTATTTCCACATCATAATCTATCTGCATGATTAATCTGCAATATTTAAAGATCATTTATAATATAGTGTAGTATTATCAAGTTTGTCTATTTTACCAGAATCACTTATGTACCTTCTCATATAAAGATATTCCTATACTTTCATTGAGTGTCAGAGGATCAAAAAGAATTCTCATCTGTATTTTTATTGGCATTGTTAGCTTGTGGTTGTTAATGTTATTGACATCATAAGAGCAGGAAATTGTGTACTGGACTGATATCATCCTGTGGTTAAATTTGGAGGCACTTCGTAAAGTCTTAGAGTATTTTTCCAGGATTACATGAAATCTGAAGACAGATTGTATCCTAAAAATCAATTAAATATTTATTTTAAGAGTGGAGAAAATGCTCCCTCAACCAGTCCTGGCATAAAATGCATCTTTTATTATTCATCCATATATCTTTCTTTTCCTGGTAATCAATCCAGTATGTGTGAATACATTTTACAGTATATTTATTTTAGAACAATCTCTTTCCCACTCTTGTGTTAGCATGTGATGCCATTAATATACTTGCCCTCAATTTGTTGCCAAGTGAAGAAAAGATTTTTTTGGCTTGATGCTTCTAAACCAGAGAAATGTGCTATAATATTTTACTTATTATTAACTGCTCTTGGGCAGTTAACAATAATATAAACAAATCCCAAATGTTATATTGAAAAATTAATGTCGGGTTATTTCTATACCTCATTGAGACCCACGAATCATTTTCACTGCACAAATTGCTTTGCAGAGATAAATAAAAACTGCTTAATATACACTGATGGCAATACAAATGTGAAAGAATAGATTGACATCTGATGTCGAGAAATATACTGTTGCTTTGTCCCAAAGGTGCTTTTTCAAAAGGCAACTGTACTTTCTTTGTTTTTCCTTGAAGATGTTTTGATTCTCATCCAAGAAGCTTCCTCAGTTCTGATGTTTTGTTCAGTTGCTTTGTGTTTATCAATCTGAGGTACAAACACAACCACAAAATAGTATGAGAGCCTTAAGCAAAATGTGAATGAAATATGTAAGACGGGAGAGAAGCTACAAACACTGTACCCACTATAATCTGATGGAAAATATCTGTATTATAACTATAAACTGTATTATAATTATAAATAACAAGAGAATTTCCAGAGGATTCCACAGTCTGCTTCTCCAAGTGTGGCAACTGGAATTCTTTCCAAGAATGTCAGTAAATCAACTGATAGTTTATCTCACTTTATGTTTAACGGAATCTATTCTGCCTGGCTGTTCTGTTTAATATTTATTAATGAATACGTTTTGATTGAAATGATTTAAATAGAGAAATAAGACTACTCAGTTCTGAGATCTTTCTGCATTTATTTTTGGACACAATATGACAGTCAGTTACACCATTGTGACACTGGAGAGCTTATACACCTTGTCTTAATTCCAAATGCTCTGAGGAAGAGTTCAGTTGAACTGTTGTTTCCCTGCTGTCTACTAAGTGATGTGGAGAAAAGAAAATGTCAGAAAGTAAAATAGAAACAAGAGGATTTTCAGAAAAATAACACTGTGCAATCCCATGGGATTCCTAAGAGGAAAATTGCCTACTTCTGCATTAAAGATAACTTCTAATAATGGCTCCACCATTCTAAAAATATCTGTGGTTTTAATCTTAAACAAGATTGACCTTATAGTCTGTTTCAGAAAATCTTATAAGCTAGAAGATTATGCTTCTAAGGGTTAGAAAGGGAGGGCAAGTTCAACTTATTTCTTTACATTAGTTTAGACTGTCCTTTAAACAAAACAACTTCCAGAATGGTTCACTAAGATTAGTAGAAAGATAGTCCTTCAGTTTGCAAGTTAAAGGTAATAACACATAACAAAAAGAAAAGAATGGGGAAGGAATGATGGAAAAATAAGATCAGGAATTTAGTTTATTAACTTTCTGTTCTAAACAATGACCAACTGGAAGAAACAGATCAGGAAAACAGGCAGAATTGCTGGAGCTAAATCTCCATTTCATATTGGCCAGATGTAAATCATCTCTTAGAAGAAGCAACTGAAGACACATATTTCTGAATGACAGAGCTGTGCGGTTTTTTTTTAAAACGTATTGATGGGTAATGCTCTGCCTCAGTCAAAGCTTCAGAATTACTCTGGGCAATTAAGCACTTACTACCTGAAATAGGATGGACGGCTTCTGCTCATCCTGTCCCTACTCAGTATTCTCCGCCTTGAGATCCTGATTTGAGCAGTGCCACAAAAATCAATCAAAAGGAAAAAGAACATCCAAACTGCCCAGAGTTACTCTGAGGTAAGATGGGCAGCGTACAAATCTTATAAACAAACAAAACATATAAAATTTGCTTGTATAAAATACCTTGATTGGATATGGGGAATGAAATGTTCACATCTGAAAAGGAGCTCCTCCCAAATTGGACTAGCAAGTCTATATCCTGGCAGTGGTGAGACAGGGTGATGATAGACATGGAACATCAGTTCCAGACTACAGAATAAATTGAGTGGTCTTTGAACAGCTCTAATATAAATTGTATACAAATGATAGAGCTCCTTCTCTAGGAGCATTTAGATTTTTATGGTGTAAAAATGCAGCCCTGTATTTGTATCCAACCAATGTACAGCCTTTGCTATTTGCCTAAAAATATAGCCAGAACAAACATCATCCCCTGCACTGAATCAAGCAGAAGGTCCATTGATTAAAATAACTCCAGGCTTGTAAACTGAAAATGAATATTTAACAAAGGTGAGTGGGACTATCTTTTGATAGCATCCCCACTTCCACACTTAGACGGCATGGTAATATATATATATATATATATATATATTTAAAAAAAACATTTTATTGTCACTTGGGGATCTTCAGAGAAAAGCAAGTCTCGCTCAAGTGTCAATCAAACAGTTATGCATGCTGAAGTAATTCAGGATTATGGTTGCTGGATCCCCAATTTTACCCTGAAAATCTAAAGACTCTCATACTGAAGTCAGTAGAATGCCTTCATTTTATTAAGCTACCTACCTACTTACCTACCTTCCCTCTCTCCCTTCTTTCCCTTTCTTTTACTTTCCCTTTCTTTTTCTTTCTCTTTCTCTTTCTTTCTTTCTTTTTTCCTTCCTTCCTTCCTTCCTTCCTTCCTTCCCTCTCTCTCTCTCTCTCTCTCTCTCTCTCTCTCTCTCTCTCTCTCTTTCTCTCCCTCTCTCTCTCTCCTGTCAGTCTTTTTCTCAATTCCCCTCTGATAGAAGTAAAGCGATCAGGAGATGACCATGACAATAATATTCCATTTTATACAAAACCGTTTCTCCTGCCATTCTCAGAGTTCCAGTTGGAGAGCAGATGTGACTGCAGCTGTTGAGGCAACTACACCCCACTTTTTGTTTATAACAGGAAATGCTCTACATACTGGGATGGTGAACATGTGATTAACGGACTAAATGTAGACTCCTCTGTCCCACTTTTGATTTCCTGAAAACACTCCAAGATTATCCTGCCAAAATTCAACCACAATAACAAATCCGACCAGTTGTGGGCATTTTTGTTGATTCTTCTTAAAAAAAACGTTAAGGACAAAATGCACATATTAAGAAATTATATATATATACTGAAAAAGGTAAATAGAAAAAAAATCTACCATTTGAAGTGGATTCCTAATGTGGATTTACATGGAATCTGTGCAGGTATTTTTTAAAAAGTGCCTACCCAATGTATCATTGGTTATTCAGATTACAGGTAGTCCTCAATTTAGTTGTTTAACAACCATTCAAAGTTATGACAGTGGTGAAAAAAGAGACTTATGACAAGTCCTTGCACTTACACCTTTGAATTATCCCTATCACATCATCAAAATTCAGGCACTTGGCAACCAGCGCATATTTTCAAGAGTTGGGGGTACCCCAGGATCATGTGATCCCCATTTGCAACCTTCCCAGGGGTCTTCTGACAAGCAAAGTCAATGGGAGGAGCTGGA
Organism: Ptyas mucosa; assembly: GCA_012654045.1. Classification (NCBI taxonomy): domain Eukaryota; kingdom Metazoa; phylum Chordata; class Lepidosauria; order Squamata; family Colubridae; genus Ptyas; species Ptyas mucosa. The sequence goes on from WNWU01000032.1 coordinate 2,357,480, forward strand.
TTCACTTAACAACCACATGATTCATTTCATGACCATGGTGGTTTGCGTAACGACGATGGTAAAAAAGATCGTAAAATTGGGAGCAACTCACATAATGATTGTACTGCTTAGCAGCAGATGTCTCAGTCCCAAATGCGGTTGTAAATTGAGGACTATCTGTATTCTGGGTTCTCATTCATTTTAAAATATGTACTGTACAGTTATGTTGCTTCTCTTAGTATGAATATTTTTTTTAAAAGGTTATGAAGAAATATAGAAATTGAGAAATAAGACCACAAAAGAAGGAAACATGCAGATGAGCACAACAATTTTCCCTTGCTCTATGAAAGGAGGTAGGTCTGTATTTGCACTCTCGTAGAATTTGAATGGTTTACAAATGATCAAACACAGAGTTAAAAATATGAAATCCTACAGGAAATATCTAACTAATTAAAATATCATGAATGTACTATCACCCATGGGAGAATAGGGGGAGGGAATAGGCTAATCCTTCACATCCTTAAATGCTTCCTAAACAGCCAAACTTTACAGGCCTTCAGAAGGCCAATAAGGTGGAGGAGAGGACATCTGGGCATCAGGTAGAGGAAGACTGATATAATAGTATAAGACAATAGAATAAAATCTTGGTGGCCGCTGGTTTCCACTTCCACCTCCATAATGTTGCCTCTGGTTGGGTCTTAATATTTTACCTGTTCCAGCAATTCTCTAAACTGCAGTATAGAGGTTAATATCTTCTTTTTGGATGATATATAAGGCTAGCTAAAGTTTTGGCATGCAATAGATAAATAAATGATTTGAAAAACTGACAAGGAAAAACAGTTTATTGTTTGCTTTGTTTATTTTAAAATACATAATTTTCACTGGACTTGTGGAGCAGTAGAAATTTCTGGGATTATACATACCGGTATTTTTAAATTTGAATCCCAAACATTGCTCTCTGTTGCTTTGAATCCAGAAAATAAAATAAAAGAAAGTATTCCAGAAATATTTCTGTTTCTGACACATAATCTTTCTCTTTCACGATCTGTCATTTAGTATACCTATACAATTTTATCCCACCTTTCTGCTAAAAACCCAAGACACTGAAGATCCCCATTTATTTAATCCTCCCAATAACTGGGTTGAGGAAGCAAATTTTGTCAGGTGAACTTCAGTTTGGATCTGAAGGTCAACCTCACCAGTCCTGGCACAAAATGTTAAGCTTTACATCCTGCGGAATCTTAAGCAAGTTCCTCTTGAGTTAGTTTTGTAGTGAGGTTTACGTGTGGAAATATTGCACAAAATTATTCAGCTACTTCTTGTAACAGCAGAAGGAACCTGCATAAGGAGTTTACTGGATTCTCTTGACATAGGTGCCTTAATGAAAAAGATAAGATGTTGCCCATTTCCGTGATGATAATATTTTAAATGCAGCTTTCCCATATAAAATATGAAAGGAGTTAAACAAAACAAATGAGCCCTCTTTTGTTCATTTAGTACTTTGTACTATTTGCTTATATAGAACTACCTTAACCGCTTACAGAAATTTGATACAAAAAATAGTTATGTGCATTAAAAAACAACCCTAAAGCTTGCAAATTGATCCTTTATGTGATATTATTCCATCAGTATAATGACTAATCATTTGATCATCTGCTTACTAAAAAAATCTTGCGGCAAGAATCAAGATGGGAGATGAGTTGTTATCTATTGGAAAATAAGGCTTGGAGGTGATGATGATGATGGGGTAGTTATTGACTAAAATTGCCACAATATTTATTGGTTATTTCTTGTGTTGGAAATTATACAGTGCCAAGATTTCATTCATTGGAAACCTAACCACATGTTCTTGGTAGCGAAAATATAAATAGAGTTTGGCTTCTAGAAGTTTGTGAAGTTTGCCTACTTAAAACCATCTTGTATTTCTTCAGAGGAAGCTAGACTGGCTGCTTATGTGCTTTGGAGTCTAAGAATTTGAGCTTAAAGTAAGGAATCTAAGTTTAAACCACTCATTTCTAAAGGAGTATCTCTTTGCCTAAGTTGTCATAGTGAGGAGCATCAATTATTCCTCTGTACCTTTAGGCAAAATCCTTGTTAGGCCTTAGGACTAGCTTATAGTGATCATATATTCTCTATTTTCTTGTTCGCTATCTGTGTAGTTACTTTCTATTTCCCATGCATGTTTTAAGACATACTTCAAGGCCATAGAGAAAAGGGGGATAGTGTAAGTGTATGGGGCTAGCACCAGATAAATACCTAGTATGACTCCTGACTGATGAACAAATGTAAGCAATTTGCAACTAGTACCAGTTGTGGGTTCCTCCCGGTTCCTCCCGGTTCCGCCGAGCCGGTAGCAGTGACGATATGACATCACGGAACTGGTTCTGCCCCCCCCCTCTGCCACTGCCCTGCCCCCTGCCCCCCCAACCACCCCCCGCGTTATTCTTACCTTTTATTTATCCCCACCCCCAATCTATTGCTGCCTCCTGAGTCCCAGCTGATGGCTAGAGGGAAAAAAACTATTTAAACTCTTGCCCTGGGGCTTCAAAGGGCCGCCTTACAGCTGATCAGTGTTAAAAGAAAACAAATGAGTAGACAGATGCCTGAAAAAATAAATGGGTAGACCAGTGACTGCAAAAATAAATGGGTAGATCGGTACAACTCTGCAAGCAGTTAAAAGCCTGGTAGACCGGTACCTCTGCTAAATCCTAAATATTTGTCACATGAGCATCAAGCCATGCCCACAAAATAAGCCACGCCCACAGAACCAGTAGTAAAAAAAATTTAGATATCATCACCGCTACTGGCTCGGCAGAACCGGGCGGAACCAGGAGGAACCCACCACTGAACCGGTCCCTGGTGCCCAAAAGATTGGGGGCTGCTGATCTAGGGAGACCCTCTTGAAAAGCCTCCTTTTGTAAGAAGTGCATGTTTAGAGCAAATGAGGTAACAACTTCTAGGTAGTAATTCCTACTCCCTCCAGAGGAATGTGTCCCACATCCCATTATCCTGTTCTGCAAACACATAACATTTCAACAACCCTTCATCTCCATTTTATGTGATTGAGTATGACTAGCATAAGTATTTTGACTACTGGATTTTGTTATCATTCATGTTCTTGAATTTTGTTCCTGCTGTTGTATGCTGCCTAGAATCATTTGGGGTGGGGACATATTAGAAATACAATTAAATAACAACAACAAAGAAAAAAGCAACATCTACCTAGATTCTGGTGGATAAGTTTTTATTGATTGGAAAAGTGATCATAAAAGGCAGAGAAAATACTGTGTGGAGTGTGAGCAAAGCTGGCCAGCATGAGGAGATAGGAAATACCTATAAAATATATAAAATAGATTTAAAGTTCTTTGAAAAGCACATTGGCCTGTAGCCTAGGTTTTACTAAAGTTGTTAACCTCTAAATGGCTTGTTTCACTTCTAATAATAATGGGTGGAGAGTGTTACTCTCATGATAAATAAAATGTCAAAATTAGATGCCATCCTTGATTGTTCATTCCAATGTTTATTAGCCTTTTTTGGACCATACATAACTGAGCAATATTTTTTTATGAAACCGATTACTATTCCTTTAAAAACATTTTAAAAATAAAAATATTGAAATGAAACATGCATTAATAAACATCTTTATTTTCCTTTATGTTAATGCATCAATTACAAATCTCAGTAGCACGTAAGTACTTAGGATGGTATATTTCTTCAATGTATGGCATACCTTTTCTTTTTTAAATGATTCTTGAAATGGCATAACATTTAACCTATTTCAATGTACAATCTTGGATGACAAATGGAAGTTTACCTTCACAAAGATATATTGAAGGTGATATTCTCTCTGAACCTTCATCCAAAAGTCTTCTAGTGATTTGCTTTTTTCCAACTAATTCAATGTGATGACTACAGAGAAATCTGTCAACATCTTTCCTTTACTTACAGACAAGCTACTCATTTAGCTAGTACATCTGAATAGATCCAAAATCCATCTGAACCCTAATTTTGCTCTTGGGCCCAAGAAGCTGAGAGACACTGTTTTATTCCATCTGCAATCAATGTTTGATTTGTGTTTTTTTTTTCTTAATGGAAGAACATAATACATAATTATCCCATCTTTCCCTTCTTCTTTCTGAGAAACAAAAAATAGTCTAGATGCCAATTTACCACCGCAGTGAGAACTGGGCACAGGAAAGTCTTTAGAAGGCCTCCATAACTCCTGACCTTTGACGGTATCATTGACGGCTTATTCTTGATTTATATACATTATACCACAGCAAAAGACACTGTATAGTTTTAGGCACCGGTTCTTAATGTATTTTTTGTCCCTGCTCTTTCATATCCTTCCCCATTAGTCCCAGCCTTTTATTAAGCATGTTTATCTGCAGATCTCTCTTCCTTTGCCTTTAATCATCAGGCTTTCTCAAACTCTCCAGAGAACAACAGAGGGGTGTGTTTATTTATAAACTGAATAATAGATGAACACCATGATGCATTTATTCTGCTGCGTTCCCTACTAAAGTACATTATTTTTACATGGCACAATATCTCAACACCTATGTTTAAAGCCAATAAGCCATAAATTAACATCTCAGAAAGCTGATTAAGAGAATGTTCCCCTCTCTCATTAACTCGTATTTATATATTAATGGAGAGAAAAACATGGGTTCCTTCTGTAGTACATATATCAGTCGTGCTGCCGGGCAGGGTACAAACATAATTCATGTAAATAATCGTGAATGTTAATATTGTTAAGTGTGAAACAAAAAAAATGTAGATAAGCAATGAAATAGTGTCTGCGATAACAATTATGATAGTTGATTCAACTAAGTTCAAAAGAACTTTACTCCGCATATTACCTTTCTGCTGATCACATATACTGAGGAATAAGGGTAATTTGTTGTGTATTTTCAGTTCAGTTCACAATATAACAATATTGTGTAGAATTAAAGTTGCTAGTAGCCAAATATATCCTATTAAAAGCAGAGAGAACAATAGAACGCTAAAGATCATCAAATCTCCCTCCTTCCCTCCCTCTCCTTGTAGGATTATCTGACTGAATGCATCTATTCATATCCCTGAAGGTCAATTTTGGTGCCATGTTCCATGAGGGCAATTGCATCCAGGTATGCCATACGACTTTGGAGGAATAACAGCTGCACCTGTCAGCACCATTAGATTTGCTCCCATGAAGTAATTAGGAAAAAAGAAGCACTGTCACAATCAGCTTCAGAAATAAAACACATTGTGGATCTGTGTTTGAAATAAAAGAACATACCTTATCAGATGCACAAGGTTGGATACTCACTAGTGCCACTTGCTAAAATAAAAAAGAATATGATTGCAGCAGTAACATATTATCATTTTATTTCAAACAACTTTCAGCTTTTGTATGAGATGAAAAGCAGGAAGACATCTCTATATAGAATGATACTATTAAAGATTCTAACAGACTAATTTAGAAGGTAAGGAATCCTTTTGTCGCCATTACCGTATTAAATAATAAACCCACAACCCTTTGATCATTTATTGCAAGTGATCAATCAGTAGAGCCTCCTTTACCTTTTATTCACATCCAGCATGGCTTTGAAGTATTTTTAATTGGGAAAAAATATCTTCATGAGTAAACAAACAGCAAGCTCCTTGGGTTTTTTTTATAACACTACTGCACTTTTTAATTTTTTTTTCCAAGTGGATTACATAGAACTGGATTAAGCAATGTCACTCAATCTTCCTTGTTGAAATCAGTTATTGGTATTACAAGCATTTTAAAGCATGGTCTATGCAACCTAACAAAACAAAATGTGATTAATAATATGCAAACTCTATTTTGGCTATTTAATCATGCTTGCCTAGAGACCAGGCTACTTTGCAGGCATAGTGACTGTTAAATGATAGGAACATAAACATGACTAAGTAATAATGGCACCAATGATGATGGATTTTTGAATTGTTATTGAGTTGAGATTTTTTTTTTTAAATAAACAACACCAGACAATGAAAATAAATGCACATACATACACAGGTTTTATATAACCTTTTCTTCTAGTTTTCAGAAAGCCTTGAAAACCAGGCCTGGGATTGATGTTTGTCATTGTATATTGCCAAAAGATTGGTTATCCAAACCTCCAGTGATGGAAGACCCACAACTTCTGAAAGCTGATTAATTGATCTAATTGTCAGGAAATTTCTCCTTAATTCTAGGTTGGTTCTCTCCTTGATTAGTTTCCATCCATTGCTTCTTGTCCTGCCTTCAGGTACTTTGGAGAATAGCTTGACCCCTTTTCTTCTGGCAGCCCCTTAGATATTGGAACACTCTATCATGTTGCCCTGGCCCTAACCCTTCTTTTCATAAAACTAGACATACTGATTTAATGTTTCTTTCTGTTCCCTGTTTTTTAGTTTCATATGCTTCTCGGAGACCATTAGCGTTGAGCAGCCAACAAACTTAAATAAATAAATGTCACAGGATATGTTTAAAGGTCTGGAAGATCATCAGAGGAAGAGTCATCTTAGAAATTAGGAATTTCCTAATAGTGAAAACTGTTAAGCAGTGGAATAGCTTGGCTATTCAAGTTGTGGGTGTATTATCACTGTAAGTTTTCAAGAACAGAACTTACAACCATTTGTCCATAGCCATTTGTCCAGGATGGTATGATGATTCCTGCCTTGGGTGAGGACTTGGACTAGACTTCCAAGTCCCTTCCAACCCTATATTTCTATGACTGAAAGAGACACCACAGCATTCCATCCCCCACTCCACCTTCAAACTATAAATAAAACACATAGCAATCATCTTTGCAAAGCTTAGTTGGAAATGGAAATGTTTTTGTTTCCAGCTAAGCTTTACAGATATGATTTATAGTGAACATTTGTTTCTCCCTTGCTTATGTGTTTCAAAAGTGTGAACATCTTTTCTGAACTACAACTTTCAGTTCTTGTAAATTCTAAAGATCTCTTTGCGCACAAATTATGATCTAAGGTTAAAATATATGTACACTATTCTAATTCTGTCTTCTCTAATTAGAATGCTGGATAGGATGGGATGGGATGGGATGGGATGGGATGGGACGGGGACAGGACGGGACGGGACGGGACGGGACGAGACGAGACGAGACGGAACGGAACGGAACGGAACGGAACGGAACGGAACGGAACAGAACAGAACAGAACAGAACAGCATAGCTTTATTGGCCAAGTGAAGGAATTTGACTCCGCTACAGCAGCTCTCAGTGTACATGCAAAACATCTATCCTATCCTATCCTATCCTATCCTATCCTATCCTATCCTATCCTATCCTATCCTATCCTATCCACAGATAAAAGTAATGCAGCCATACTATATAAGTAAATATACTAAGATAGTATTATGGGAATTAGGTATTCAACAGAGTCCCAAAGGTGCTTTTTCAAGAGCACCTTTGGGATAGACTTTCTGGAAAGTCCAGTTGAAAAAGCACATTTGGGATAACCATGATCTGGATGACTGAGAATCTCCATAGACATTTATTCAGCACAGTGATTGCAGGAGGAAAAAAACTACTATCTCTGTGTCTGGATGTTTTAGCATGTAATGCCCTGTAGTGGCGCCCTGAGGGGCCTGGTGCTTTTTCGATCTTTTGTCTATGAAACAGACTTCGCACATCTTTTTCTAGGATCACCAGAGGTGAGGGGCCCAGAGGGATGACGACACAAATAGGAGATTTGGCTATTGTTGGTGTATCTGAGACAGGGAGGGTAGCGATAATTGATAATGATCTCCTCTCAAACCTATGGTAGAACACATTCAGGTCATCTGCCAGTTACCAATTCTCTTCAATAAAGGAGGGAGATCTGCTGTAGCCAATAATATTTTTCAGGCTTTTCCACACATTTGCTGGTTCATTTGCTGAGAACTGATTGCTCAGCTTTTCAGAGTAGCTTCTCTTTGCTGCCTTGATCTCCCTTGTTAATATATTCCTGGCCCTATTGTACAGCATCCTATCTTCATTCCTGTAGGCCAGAGGCCTCCAACTTTTTGGGCATGGAGGTCCGATTCTGTGGAGAGAGGTTTTTCTATGGACTGGAGGGGGCATAGTTTCACATGCTACCTGCATCCCGTAATGGGGCTTCATTTGTTTGCATGGCCAAGTTTCTGGCATGCCATGGACCAGTGCTGGTCCACGAATCGGGGATTATGGACCCTGCTGTAGGCCACGTCTTTGGTATGATGTAGCTGCTTCAGCTTAGCTGTGAACCAAGGCTTATTATTACTGTATATGTGCAAGGTTTTGGTCGGCACACATACGTCCTCACAAAAACTAACATATGATATCACAGTATCAGTGAGTTCATCCAAGTCCGCTGAAGCCGCTTCAAAAGCATTCCACTCTGTACAATTGGTGCAAGCCTGTAATTTCAATTCTGCCTCCTCAGTCCAAGACTTCACTTTGTTCTAGAGTGAAATTCAAGACTTCTAGAGTGAAGTTCAAGACTTCACTCTAGAGTTCTTCACTCTAATTCTAGAGCTAAGGAAGGACTTTTGGTTATTAGTGGCAATATTTCTCTAGTTCAATCAGATGAACTGGCAACTGGTCTTGATTTAGTTTTGACAACTAACAAGATCCTTTAATTTTTATCTCTTCTGTTATCGTCAAACCCACTAAGAGTCCTCTTTCACCCTAGTCCTGTTCATCTTCAGCACTCTTTTCCTGGCTCGTGCCCTTGCTTTTTGCTAATTACTAAACAAGCTTTCCACAGTATAGACTGTTACTCTATTTTATCTTTAAAAAACTAACAGGCAGTCTCGTGTGTGAGTCCCCCTTCAACTTAAAGGCAATTACTTAAAGCATTTCCCACTTGATCTGATCAAGTGTTCACATGTAATTGGATATCATGGAAATGTCTACGTTCTACAACCCTAGTAAAGAAGCAGGGAATTTATTAAAGGAACATGCACACACATGCACACACACTCAAGGGGATAGTTTCCCCTAACAGCATTCTCAGATTTCCATTAAGATGTAACTAGAATCTTTGCGTATATCAAGCATACAGAGTTTAGGAACAATAAAGCTTTATTGACTTAGAATGCTAAATATCCACATGTTCACATCCTCACTTTTCTCTTTTTTTAATTCATTCTTATTCTCTCAGGGTTAACATCTGCCTAAAACAGGAAAATAAGAATTCTCCACTGAGGCTTGGTTTTAATGACTAATGTATAGTTTACTAATTGGTAGGCAGGAATTCACCGTACATAATGTTAATTAATTTATTGCCACTTTTTGTTTATTTCTTCCACCAGTTTCCTGATTTCTCAGATTTTTCCCCTTCCCCTTTCCTCTTTGGAATGCATACTAGATATGCTTGCCTCCAGATAATGGTATTTTTAGGGTTTTAATTCCCTTGGTTTTACTGCTACTAACTTTTTTAGGAAGATACTTTAAATCTTGTCAGAAAAACAGCTTAATTCATTTTCCCTAGCCACACTTTGTCCTGAAACCCTTCAGCAGCCAATAGATTTTTCTTTGTCATATCAGCTGCTAGCAACAATTCAGTAGACTAATAGTAGGTACAAATAAACAGTCTTATGATATAGGAAAAGAGGAAGGACATGTTCTGGTTTCTGATATCTACAGAAGTAATGCCTAAAGAATTCCTTCCTCTTTTCTCTCTGAAGAAGCAGCATGAAACAAACCTGTGCTGTGTTGATGACACTAGTCAGCTGAAAATGCATGTGATACGAAGCTGTAGTAATGAAAATTCAGGAACGTAATGAAAAAATGGGACTAAAATTAATAAAAAGGTATTTCCTCCAATTTAGCTTAAAAATTGTAAATAAATTGCTTTGTAAATCAGTTCTTTAATTTTCTGATCTATTTGAACACTTATGGTAACATCTAGCTATCTCCATTAATAAACCTATGAACAAAATATTTCTAAAACAATTAAAATGATTCTAAATAAAAAGATATTAACTATTAATAATTTAATGCATTACTTAATAAAAAACCCCTTTATTTCCAATTTTACTGTATTGCGCTTAGATGAATTACAATTCTAGAGGGAAAAATAGGAGATTGAAATAGAGGTTTTAAGGAAGCTATTGCAGCCGAGGCGAAATGTACAGGTAATCCTCAACTTATAACCAGTAATGTAGCAACAATTCAGAGTTACAACATTGCTGAAAAAAAATGACTTATAACCAGTGTTTGCACTTACAGCTGAGCTGTCCCAGCATCCCCACAATCATATGACCTGAGCGCTTGATTGTTTCAACTGCTACCTTCAAAACAACGCTATAGAGCCGGGATGGCGAACCTATGGCACGGGTGCCACAGGTGGCACGTGGAGCCATATTGGTGGGCACGCAAGCTCAGCTCGGGCACACATGTGTGCACTAGCCAGTTGATTTTTGGGCCTTCTGGGCTCACCAGAAATCAGGAAACACGCTGTTTCCAGCCTCCGGAGGGCCTCTAGAAGGGTGGGGAAGGCCATGTTTGCCCTCCCCAGGCTCCTAGAAAGGCTCTGGAGCCTGGGGAGAGGGAAAAATGGGCCTACCAGGCCCACATGCCATTGCGTGCCAAAAGCAGGGGGAGCATGGGGGGGGCATAGAATTATGGATGTGGGCACACATGTGTGTGACCCCTCTACGCTCCCCCGCTTTTGGCACGTGATGGCAAAAAGGTTAGCCATCACTGCTATAGAGCAATGCACACACAATTAGACACAAGAACAGTTTTTTCCCAAATGCCATCACTCTGCTTAACAACTAATTCCCACAACACTGTCAAACAATTTACTAAGACTCTATTACTATTATTCTTTTCTTCCTTACTAGTATCTCTCTCTTCCCACTTATTACTATAACCATGTCGCTTGTATCTTTCAATTTATATTGTTTTTGTTTCCTAGTACGATAACTTAGTAGTGACCTTGACTATCACTAAGTCTTGTATCTTTTTATTCTTGATGAATATATTTATTCTCCTTATGTACACTGAGAGCATATACACCAAAGACAAATTACTTGTGTGTCCAATCACACTTGGCCAAAAAAGAATTCTATTCTATTTGTAACAATTGCAGTGTCCCAAGGTCACGTGATCGCAATTTGCAACCTTCCCGGTCAGCTTCCAACAAGCAAAATCAATGGTGTAATGCTAGATTCATTTAACAACTGTAGTGATTCACTTAACAACTGTGGCAAAAAAGTTGTGAAACTGGGCACAATTCAATTTGACAACATTGCTTACCAATGGAAATTCTGGGCCCAATTGTGGTAATAAGTTGAGAACTATCTGTATCTATATTATTATTTGTAAATCATTCAGTGTATTGAGCCATGGCTGTATATCCAAAGTGACTGAATCAATGTAGGTGCACACACCAACCGTAGTCCCTGCCAGGTCATTTCCCTGATGTGCCTTTTTACATTTTAAAAATTTAATTCAAAAAGTGAACATGCTTAAAAGCTAACCCCTAGCCTCTAGTATTGCCTTTATTTCACGGGTGGGTTCCACTTACCTTTACTACTGGTTCGCATCGTGCCCATGCACGCTCACTTCGCTCATGCACATCCGCACTCTTTTGCACATGCACAGATCACCTATGATGACGTCTGGGTCAGTGGGTGGAGCCTCCCACCAGTTTTACTACCGCTCTGAACCGGGGGCAACCCACCACTGCTTTATTTCCAATAACTCATCTAGGCTCCAATAAATAAATAAATTTATTATTTCATTATTAAATTAGTACCCAGAAATTGTAAGAACCACCTGGGAGAGGGAGCATGAAGTGGTGGATGGTCTGATAAATCACTTTCTTAAAATGATTATATTATGTACAACTAGTTATGCGTACCATTGGGCAAGCCCAACGAACCAAGCAATTTTAGGAAAATAGCCATATGTTCTCAAAATTCCAGCTCTTCCACTTGCAAAAGATTGGCCCACTGTTTCTTTGATTTCTATTTCAACGTTAATATTTTCATTGACAGTCCTTTCCAGGGAATGTGTTTATTCTACTTTGGGAAAGCAGCTCTGCAAACAAACATCATCATCATAATCTCTGAATCCTCATTCTATTGACCTGTAACTTTTCAACTTAGCTTTTTGTATCGTTTAAGAATGGCTTTTATTCAATTATTTTTTTTATTGAAAAGTTTTAAAATATTTTTAGAAACAAACAAATCCCCCCTTCCTCCCCGCTCCCAATCCCTTCTCCCTCCCCCTCCCCC
>WNWU01000032.1:2370081-2425269 GCA_012654045.1 Ptyas mucosa
CCAGCCAGCATAGCTGGCTGGAGAATTCTGGGAGTCGAAGTCCACAAGTCTTAAAGCTGCCAAGTTTGGGAACCCCTGGGGTATAGCATTGACAACTTTAGTCAAACATTACTATCCTTAAACTAGCAAACATATCTCCCCCTAGAACTTTAACTCCACTATCAATAACATAGTGCATCTATAAGTTAACATTCATTCATAAGCTATTTGATATTTTCTTGTCTGATACTTATTTTGAATATAATCAATCCATCTTCTCCATTCCAATATATATCTTTCTTGTATATAGTCCTTCAAATAAGCTGATATTTTCGCCATTTCCGCTAAATTCGCTACTGTCAGTATCCACTCTTCAATAGTAGGGCTTTTATTCAATTATTGTTGTGGTTTAAATTATATTATTGTATTTGCATTTTTAATTTGAATGTTTTCTTCTGTGCTTGAACCACTTTTATCCCTTTTCCCTGGTTAGAAACAGGCTCTGTCCTATTTCTAAATTTCATGAGTATTTTGTCTCAAAAATTCCCAAAGGGAAGGAAATGGTTGGAGATGCAATTAGGTAGCTTATCATGCCTCCTTCGGAATCAGTGTAGGTAGTCCTTGACTTACAAGAGTTCATTTAGTGACCGTTTGAAGTCACAACAGCACTGAGAAAAGTGACTTGTGACCGTTTTTCAGACTTATAACCATTGCAGGATCCCCATGGTCATATGATCAAAATTCAGATGCTTCATATTTATGACGGCTGCAGTGTTCCATGGTCATGATCCTCTTTTGCAACCTTCTGACAATGGGGGACTTAACATGTCACTAATTTAATAACTGCGGTGATTCACTTAACAACTGTGGCAAGAAAGGTGGTAAAACAGGGACAAAATTCACTTAGCAACAGAATTTTTGGGCTCAACTGTGGTCGTTCGTCGAGGACCACCTGTAGCCAAAGAGTGAGAAGCAACGGGCCATAAAGTCATTAACCAACCCGTCATTTTCACCCTTCTTTCTTATTTGACATTGGAAAGGGAATCCCTCTTCCGTGCAGGATGACGATCGGAGCGACAAAGACAAAGCTCATCAAGATTTATTGGCCTGCAAAAATGAGATCATTCTCTCTAACCCGCCCACGCTTCTCTTCGCCGACCAGCCGGAACGCTCTCCGCCCGCTTTGAAGCACCGCGCTAGGGAAGAGGACGGGCGGAGGGAATGCGCAGGCGCACATTTTACATAGGGGGGTGGGATTTTTCCCCCCTCTTTTTTTTTTTTGGTTGTTGTTTCCTCTCTCCGCAGTATTATGAGGTCAGCGCGAAGGGACGACGTGCCCTATGACGTCATCCTCCGTACCTCCCCGCTTCCTCCAATCCAGACCTATGGAAGGAGCGGAGCAAAGGTAGAGAAGCAGCAGTTGGTTTCTTCTCCTACCAAAAGGGGGAGTGGAAGCGGGGAGGGGGGCGGTGGCGGAAGGGAAGGAAGGAAAGACCCGGATGCTGCTGCCGCCGCCGCCGCCGCCGCCGAGGGAAAGAGAGAGAGGCTAAGCGGGCCAGAGAAGGAGGGAGTTGTGCGCGCGCGCGGCGGCGGCGGCGGCTTTTCGCCTCGCCGTCTGAGGGCGGATCGGGGAGGGAAGACGGGCGCCGAGTTTGGCGTCCTGGCTTGAGCTCAAGCGGGGAGGGGGGCGACGGTGGTTTTCCGCAGGTCGTCGTCGTCAAGATGGAGGAGGCGGGGATGGCCTCGCCGTTGCCGGATACGGCGTAAAAAGGTGGGCTGTCGGGGGAAACCGGCGCGTTTGGTCGAGGCAACGAAGGGCGCCCGAGGCGAGGCGATGCTGTCGGTCTATGGCATATTGCTGTCAGCTCTGCTGGGCTCCTTCCTCACGCTGCTCGCCCAGCTCCTGCTCTTTTACCGGAGGCAGCCCGAAGCCGACCCCGGGGTGTCCCGGCTTCGCAGCTCCCACTTCTTTGTTACCAGAGTAATGCCGGACTCGACCCTCAAGGAGTATTTAACCGGCTTCCTCCTCTTGGGGCAGGAAGCGTTTTTCCCCGGATCTTTTGTCAGCCAGCCTTCTTCCAAAAACGAGCAGAGCTTGAAGCCCCCCGGCCAGGAATCGCCCCCTTTGGTGGAGTGCACGGAGGAGACCCTCTACTGGCTCAATGCCATCTGCCTCTTTCTCTTCAGGGAACTCAAGGACACCTCCTTGATCCGCCACTGGGTCACCAGGAAAATCAAGGTGGAATTCGAGGAGCTTTTGCAGACCAAGGTGACCGGCAAGGTGTTGGAGGGGCTCAGCTTGCGGGATGTCTCCTTTGGCAACGTCATCCCCCTTTTTAAAAATGTCAAGATATTGCGGCCGGTGACGTGTAACGAGGAAGGCTGTCCCGAGGAACTGGACTTCGAAGTTGACATAGAGTACGATGGGGGCTTCCACTTAGCCATTGATGCAGACCTGGTTTTTGGCAAGTCGGCCTATCTCTTTGCCAAAATCTCTAAAATCATGGGTCGGCTGAGGCTGGTCTTCACCCGTATACCTTTCACGCACTGGTCCTTTGCTTTTGTCGACGAGCCTGTGATCGACCTTGAGGTCAAGTCGCAGTTTGAAGGGAGACCCTTGCCCCAACTGACTTCCATCATTGTCAATCAGTTCAAGAAAGTGATCAGGCGCAAGCATACCTTACCTCACTATAAAATCAGGTAAGTTGTTTTGGATTGAGGAGATCGAGTTGACGTTGTGCTTGGGTAAAATGGGTGGGAATGGAAGAAGAGTACTTCACGGTGCGGGGGTTAATCTAAAGAAGTTCGGTGAGGACAATGTGAAGTGTAACAGAAGTGTCTTCTGGAAGAGTGATAAATGATGAAATTATTCAACTTGGCTTTCAGTGTATAATTTGCCATAAGAAGCTATGCACTTTTTCTGAAGAAAGCTCAAATCTGACATCAGGGTGGGCTTTGATAGTGAATGAGATGCTCAGTTTTTATACCCCCATTACTCATTACCCCATTCCCTTTCTTGAAAGCAGCATTAGGAAGAGATCATAAAAGGAATAAGAAACAATAAGCCAAAGGAATGAATACATGAATTAAAAAAGAGAGGAGGAAATATACCTAAATCTAATTTTCACCATAGTAATTTTCAGTACATCTCTGTTTGGCAAAGCCTTATTTCACCGGGTCCATCCTTGCATTTTGTTTGTTTTTTTAAATTATATACAGGTAGTCCTCAACATACAACAATTCAGACCAAAATTTATGTGGCTAAGTGAGACATTTGTTTAGTGAGATTTGCCCCATTGTATGACCTTTCTTGTCACAGTTAAGTGAATCACTGCAGTGGTTAAGTTCGTAACACGGTTGTTAAGTGAACGTGGTTTCCTCATTGACTTTGCTTGTGAGAAGGTTACAATAGGTGATCACAGGACACTGCAACTCTCATAAATAGTCAGTTGTCAAGCATCTGAATTTTGATCATGTGATCATGGGGACACTGCAATGGTTGTAAATGTGAATCATTTTTTTCAGTGCCATTGTTCTAACTTCAAATGGTCACTGTAAATGAATTGTTGTAAGTCAAGGATTACCTGTAATTGTTTTTCAGAATTTCAGCAATTCCATACAGGTATAACTCTTTTTCTTGACCCATTTACTCTTCCTTCATAGATTTGTTTTCAAATGTTATATTTATTCCTTCCCTTCACATCAACAAAACACATCAAAGTTCACAATTCATTTTGGTCACTGCTATCAGATTCCTGCCTTGAGCAGAGGATTGGACTAGAAGATGTCTGAGGTAACTATATTCACCCCACATTTATACATCATCCATCCATTCAGCTGCGAATGACAGCATTGATTTCACTTAATCTGTGATCTTTGGCAAAGCCAGGATGAGGCTTGTGACTATCTGGTTCTCCTTGGTATTGATTATGAAGTTCTTCTAGATTGCTAGAGGATTTGGAAATGGGAGGTGCAGTGTTGCAGTGGTTTTCCTTCTTTTTACATACCTAGTTTTTACATGGAGTCTGTTTTTGTGGGGTGCCTCAGTGCTTGACTCTCGTGCCTCTAGTTTAACATTTATGTGAACCAGCTGGTTGAAACAAGGTCAGTTACCATCAGTATGATGATAGATAGCTTAGCCTTGGTTGAGTGAGTAATGAGGTTGAGGTTTTGTACCTAAAGATTGTTGGAGTCTGGATAGGATAGCTGTGGATAGCTATCCAAATAGCTATCGTTCATGGTTCTTCAAATGCCAAAGTTTCTCCATTTATGGTTATAAATAATGTTGCACTTTCATAGACAGAACTGGTACACAATCCTGGGCTCATAGAGCAGGTGACAGTTGTGATCTGGAAGTTAAGCTGATACACCAAGTTATACTCTCTTATGGACTGAATCTCTTCTCACAGTTATTTATGTCTCAGTCATCTTACCTGGATTGTGGATTGTTCCAATGGCCTCCTGGGAGACCATTCAGAAGCTAAAACTGGTCCAGAATACAGCAATACAAACAATTATGGACAAACTTCAATATAACCATGCAATATTGCTGGTAACTTGTGAGCATGCAGAAAAAAGTGTAAATGGGATAGGCTGTGGCTTTCTGAGGAACCATCTCTCTCCCATGCTCTTCGCCTGTCCTCTAACATCTGGCAAAGTGATGGACTTTATTTCCATCCATTAATCATTGTCCTCTAATGAGACTTAAGTGTGATTTCTCTGTTATGGTCTTTGGAATAGCATCCCCTGGAGGTTTGAACTAAACCAAGCCTTCAATTTAAACAACCTTTGAAAAACCTTTTTCCCCCAAGCTCTGGATTAGTTCAGGGATCCAAGTATTTTTTTCTTTCAGTTAATGATGTATGCTTGTTTCTGTTACGCTCGTTATCTTTTGCTTGATTTTAGATCATGTGCTTGGGGTTTTTTTTATCTGTACACCATCCACAGTCAGTGTTGAATTGGCTATAAATAAAACAAATCAGTATATAAAATAGGCAGCTCTCTCACATGATGGAGTTATGGATCTGAAGTATTACTTTAAGAACTGTACACTAATATTAAGAAAGTAAGGGTTCTACGATAATTAGATGCAGTCTTCAGTATAAAGTCAGACTCTCAGGGTCACAGTGGCTACCTTGAAAAGTGCTAAAAGAAGTTGATCCCTGTCATATACCATATGTGACACTGAACTGTGATATACTACTAAATCTTGCTACTCACAGTGCTGTTTTGGGGAATAACCTATATTTTGGAATAACCTTTCCACACAAATTTGATCTGCCTCCTTTGCAGTTGGCTTTTCATAAATCAACATTGGTTGGGAAATAATTTTGATTTTGCAGATCCTTGAAAGGGTGTTGTGGGACTTCCTGGAGTCCTACGACCACACTTTAAGAAAAATTCCTGTAAACTGTTAAAACTGAGCTTTTTCAGAAAGCCTTGTTCGTTCTTGTTTTATGATTTTTTTATTAATAATAGATGTATTAATAATAGATGTAAGTTTCTTTGAATGAAGGTGGGAGGATACATCCAATAAATACAAGCATCTCTGAAAAAAACATAAAACTCATGGGTTGTCCCTTTGACAAAATGAAGTTTACTTTTCATTCATCTATGGTGGGAGTTCTTTTCTGCATGCAGTTACAGATTGCTAGACAAGTTAAAAAGAGTTTGTAATACTCTTGAGCAGGAAAAGCCTTTAGAATATTACATTTTAATTGGACCAGTGTAAAATTTTCTATTTTTGAACCAGAACAAACATAGCAAAGTTAGCATTCGTCTTTTCTCTCTAATATGTTTGCACAGGTCTTGTGAATTCTTTTCATAATGTTAAAAGTATTTCTGCATTTATTTTCTTCTTTAACCTTCTTCTGGCTTTAACCCAGAATCAGATATTGTATATTCAAACATAATTCTTACTTGAATAGCATTTGTGGTGATTGCCCAATTTCAATAAATACAAGGAAATCCTCTTTTAATAATAGATATGTAGGTTTTACAAATATTCTGTGTATATGTAAAAGAAGAAGAAAACCTGCTTGATTAATTATGGACAATTTTCTAGCCAGTCCAATTGGTTCTTTAACCAAGTATTATCAAAAGCTGGAGCCTATTTTGCATATTCTAACTGGGAAGGAATTTATTATTTATTTCTAATACAAATCTATATGGTTGCCCAACTCATGGATGGGTGATTCCAGGTGGCTAATATTAAAAATCCACTTCTTCCCCCAAGGCATATTCCTAATTTCTTTCCCTTAGATAGAAGATCAGACAGATAGGCAGAAAAGCAGGATGGTTTCATGACTGCCCTAATCCTATGGAACAGATTCCTCCCCAGATTAAAATGTCTCCCTCCCTAATATCTTTCAGGAAGGAGATTAAGACCATGCACTAGGGGATTGGTTATGAAGGCTATTATACTGTACATACTGTTGGTTTGAAGCTTTTATGATACATTAATTGAGCTGCCAGGCATACAAATGTTCTTAAATAAGTAAGTGGGGCTGGATAACATCTAGCTTTTCTGAGTAGAAGATTTTTACAGTATTTTTACAGCAATACAGTAGCAACTGAAAACTAGAATACATTAAAGAATACACTAAAGTGGGGAAATTGTCATACCCAAGATGTTGAACACAATGTTCCAGAGCTCTTGCTAACGTGAGTGATTATTTTAGCAACTTAAATGCCACATCAGTTATCACAGTAATTCTTGGTAGCTTATATATTGGGGCTAAAATAACAGCATAAAATAATAAGCATAGCGACCAACTAGCCTTAATATGTACAGTGCAGTACTGGAGAAAAGTCCTCACAATCAAATACTAAAGTATGCTATCTGAGAGCAGATCAGCCCATAGTGCCTCATGAGTAGGTTTTTGCAGCATTGCAAAGGTTTAGCAGAGTCAGGTTTTAAAGACTTCAGGTAAAATGCTATATCTGCTATAGGGCAGATAGAGCTACAATGATGCTATGTCTGCAGAGTCCTTAGTGTTCTCGGAGCTTGGTAGTTTCCTTGCAAACATTCATTACCAAATGAGGTAACATCATTAGTGCTAGTAGAGAGTGAAGTTTGCTCTCGTTTTATATACTAAGAGATGGTGTGTCTCTTAGGTCTTGCAAGACGGCAATCCTTTACAGCTGGGAGCTGCTCTCATGCCACCTGTACCGTATCAAATCATTCTGTTGGGGGGGAGGGGGAATTAGAGGAAAGATGCTCCTGAAGTTAACTAGGTCCTAAAGATGTTGAAGGTGACAATCGACACTTTGAATTGCACTTGGACATTACTGTAACTTGTGCAGTTTACAGAGTAGAGATTTTACATAGGTGAAGTAGGAAATATCTATCTATAACTGCACATGGAACTGTGTTCTAGACCAGTTATAGGAAACTACTTGGATAATTTTTGTTATACTGGATTTACAAAGAGGCTTGTTCAAGCTTTGAAGAATCTTATCAGAAGAGACAGAAAAGAAATCAAGTTCTAGAACATTATTTGAATTGACTAAAGGTTAAGACTATTTTAAAAAGGAAGAAATATAAGGTTATCAAGGTTAAAATAAGATACTTTCAGCTGACACCAGGACTGAAAAGATTATGCTTTATGCATTTGTTTATGCAGGTAGTCCTCGATTCACCACAATTGACACTGGAACTTCCATCACTGAGCAATGTGGTTGTTAAATGAGTTGTGCCTGCTTTTTTTTTTTTTGCTGCAGTCATTAAACAACTCACTGCAGTCATTAGGCAAATCCAGTTTCCTCCATTGACTTTGCTTGTCAGAAGCCCCCCTGGAAAGATCACAATTGGCAAATATGTGACCCTGAGATGCTGCAATCATTGTAAATATATGCCGGTTGCCAATCTTCCAAATTTTGGTCATGTCACCGCAGGGCTGCTGTAACAGTCATATGTGCAAGGACCAGTCATAACTTGCTTTTTTCAGATCCATGTTAACTTGGAATGGTCCTTAAATGAATGGGTCATAAATCAAGGACTACTGGTAGATAAGAGATGGGGTATGGGATGAAGAGATCATTGGTTGCAAACTAAAAGGAAGTGAAGAGTTACTAAAATTATTTATCCTTGTTGTGGTGAACATTGGAAGTCATTTCTTTTTACTGTATTCATTCTTTTTTCTTTCTGTTTTCTACTCTTTTATTTTTGCCTGTACCTTTCATTTTTTTCTATTCTTTTAGTTTATATTAGATTTTACTATTATAATTAAAATCCTTAATAAAATCATATTTTAAAAAGTTTTCATGTATATATCCTCAGTGTACCAAGTTATATATCCATTTTTGTATGCACTTTAGACTGGTAACCAAAAATTTATGCTTTTGTATATACTTGTTCCTTTTTTTCTGTGTAACCTCATAAATGCTACTTCCTTATGGATGCTACTTTCCTAACACTAGTGACAGATGACATTGGATTTTGTTACTATCTATCTATTTTACATTCCTAAAACTATGCAGCATTTGTGTGTGCGTATGTGTCACAAAAAGCAGGGTCACTACATGGATTCAAAAACACTTATAATTGTGATATGAGAATGAGATCTTGTAGTCCTCGTAATTACTTGCTCAGAACAGTTTATTTTTAATTATCTGTTAGAGCAGGTGTTAATGTGCTTGATAATCTGATGTGCACAATTGGCAAATCTATTTGTTATTTCAAAATGACATTTGAATATGCATGTTCTTTGGTGGATATTCTTAAGTTTTGTCTATAAAATTCTATTTTTATTTTCAGTGTACATGTGAATTTTCTGAAAAGGCCATGAAGAGTTCTGGAGTTGTGATGCTGAGTCTTTAAAACAAATCTTCATTCAAAAAACAAAATAACTCTTGAGAATTAGTTGGAATTTTATTTTACAGTCTCTGAACTAATTATGCTAACAAATAGTTAGAATGCATATCGGGAAGTTTCTTATAGTACAATAAACACATAGAATATAACTGCCTATATACACTATTTAATGTGTAATATGTCATATTTTTCTGAGTACAAGATGCACTGGAGTATAATAGGAAAATAGGAGGGGCGGGGGGATTCTGTCTACCAAGTATTCATCTGACTAGTCCCAGCACATTAGTTCGCTCACTGGTTTTGAGGTTGGGGCTGGTTGGGGCTAAAAAGCAGCTTCTAAAGCACAGCTGATTGTCGGAGGGAGCAGCAATTAGAAAAGCAGGTAAAGCATGGAAGATAGCTTTGCTCGTACTAAGCTTCAAAAGCACAGCTGATCCTCAGAGGGAGCTCCAGTGACTAAAGCAGGCAAAGTATGGAAGGGGTAAGAGAAGGCAGCAGCTGTTCCAGATAGCCATTTTGGGCACGCACGGGGTTACATTCGGAGTATAAGACACACCCAAATTTTCAGCCTCTTTTAGAAGGGAAAAAAGTGTGTCTTATACTCCGAAAAATACGGTAATGCAAATATGTAATCGATTATCTTCTATCAGATTCTCAACACAATGTTAACTGTCATCATCTCTCTAAGACTTCAGTAAGCAAATTTAGCATGATTATCAGAGTATTTTTGTATATTTTGCAAATTATTTTTCTTTTTTCTCTTTTATGATATCTTTTACCTAGACAGAACAGAACCAGATTCTCATAGGGCTTTGCTTTTGATTGGCCAGGGAATACTGGCATATAGGCCTGCTCCTTATCCAATTTAGCATGCAGGAATTGCAAGGCTGTACCACTGTGGTTGACATTAGGCTAGTGTGAGTGAGCACGGAAAGGTAACTTCCCATTTTTGCTCTTGGCTTGGTGAGACGTTAGGTAGAGCAGCATTGTAGTAAATATGTAATCTCCATATTTTCTCATACATAAGAAAATACATGTCTTGGATTGCATGAAATGTTGGCATTGTGTTGCAAAGTAGTGGCAGTGTCTGACTTGTTAGCATAGCGGCATGCAGCTTTCTTATTATTAAGGAACCTAAGAACTCTGTTCACCACTGGACAGATTCTGTTTTCTAGATATGTAAAGTATAATGAATGATCAAATATTCCATTATTAAGAAGAACATTTGCAAGGTAAATTAGCATAGTTGGTTTGTCATTTTTACAATTTGGAAAATTATCTTCATAATTTCTCTAAAAGGTAAAATGTGCTTTGTAATTGCTAAGCTCTATCTAGGATAAACTAGGCAATCCTTATGCAAAAGAATAATGGAATACAAAAACAAAAATGGAAATAATTTAACCCAGTAGGGGAACATTTTTATTTTTCAGAACATTGCATAATAACAGATCGTCCTTAAAGTGCTGGGATTACTGTTGAGCAAAACAGTCACATGATGTCTCATTTAATGATCATCTTACTCGGTGATTAAGATTCTTGTTCCAATTGTGGTTGTAAATCAAGGATTACTTGTACTGCTAATGTAAAAATCACTACTGAAAATGTGCCAAGAAAATTGCCAGGACTTGTCTGGGCAGTCACGAGAAGTCAAGATTCTTTTGAAGACACACCCTCTTTTAAAAAAACCCATATAAAAACACCCAGCTAGTGGCAGCATCTAACTATCATTGATTATTACAAAGAGCAAGGTTGGATTTGGGTAATACTTGGCTGGCATTGTGAATGATACAAACAGTGTTATGATAATAATAATAAAAAAAGACAGTATTCTCATGACTTCTTTCTAGATACTTACTTTTATGGCTTTATCTATACTGGCCTTGCTTCCTAGAACCTATGCTCCTAATATCTTATGCCGACAGGTTTTATTACTTCTCAAGTCCCTGGGAAGATAATTTAAGGAGTGTGGTGTTAGCTTCTCCTAAAAACACCTTATTCTCCTACACTAGCACCAGGAACATCCTGGAAAAATGCAATGGGGAACCACTTCCGTGTCCATTAAGTCATCAGGAGTAACATTCAACTTAAAGGAGACTTTCCCTTAACATGAAAATTGATATTGAACATAGAAATCAGACACCCTCTAGCTTTCTTAAGTTAGTGAATAACCTGGAATAATTTGGCCTTCAGAAACCAGTGCATGAAACAAAATTCAATCAATTATCTATACAATTCTTTTATAAATTACAGTATACTTCAATTCGGTAGTGTTGGCAAGATCTTGCTCCTTTCATCAGAATGAAGAAAATCTATTGTATCATAAAAGTAAATACATGGATATTTTTTCAAGTCTTTTGGGAAATAAAACCTTAAATGTGATCACTAATAGTATTACTGGGAAATGTGAAATAATTACAAGCACGTGAACTAGTTGCCACTTTTGGATGCAGCAACAATTGCAATACATACTCCATACCTGGCCATGAGGATAATGATTATTTCATTTCTGGGGCTCTAGATAGTTTCTGTCAGAATCTTGTGACAACAGAATGAATTGCAAAAATCACAGTTCTAAATAAATAATATGTGCTTATCTTTTGATTAGGTTCAAACCATTTTTTCCATTTCAAGTTGTGCCACCTGAAGAATATAGAGACCGGAACCTCAGTATACAAGGTTTCTCACTAACAGAAGGAAGACTGAAAGTTTCTTTAATAGACTGCTCAAGGTATGTTCTTGGCACTTCTTGTAATATTGTGTGTGTTTGTGTCTTAAAGTCAAGTGACTGAGTAAGAAGGGTTAAGAAAGAGTTAAGGTAGAGTCACAGTTCTTCGTTAAGAATTTGTATCCCAGTTTATTTTACTGACAGAAAGTTTTCATTAGCAAACAGGACAGAGCTCCTGTGATACCTATACTTTAAATAAGAGAGAACACTGAAAATTTAGATGGATTTGAGCAGTGGACAGAAATGAACAGAATAAAATTTCACAAGGAATAATGTAAAGTTCAGCATCTGAATAGGAAAAATATATAGCACAAATATTGAGTGTTGATACCTGGTTTGGCAGTACTGTAGTGTATGGAAAAAGAAACTGGGTGTCTTCGTCAGTGACTTGTTAAACACAAGCTAGCAGTGTGTTGCAGCTCAAAAAAGACAGATGCTCCTTTGGGCATATTAACCTCAAAGCACAGAGCTCATTTAAGAGATCAGAATTGCTCCATATGTCCAGTTCTGGACACCACATTTCAAAAAGCATAGTGAGAAAACAAAACAAATTCCAGAAGAGCCACCAAGATAGTGAAAGCTTTGGAAACCTATCTCTATGAGAAATTTTTAAAGGATCTGCATATAAAATTCATATGAGTGGAGTATGATAACAGTATCAAATATCTGAATGGTTGTCATAGAAAAGGTTGCAGATGTATTATCTGTAGCCCAGAGAGCAAAGCAAAACCAGAAGTTAAAAGTACAAGGAAGTTCACTATAGTCATTGTGACTAATTTCCTGGTAGTACAAACTGTCAACCTGTGAAACAGGCTGCCACATGATGTAGTGAATTTGAAGACTAAAAAGAGCTGAATGGTTATCTTTCAGGGATTCTATAGTGGATCAACTACGGAACTGAGACACTCCAGGGTGGAGATAATGCTATGTCCTGTGTTTTAGCTAAGGACTGATACTGATATGTATGAATCTCTCAGAAAGGGCTCACAACTTGGGTGTCCTCCTGGACTCACGGCTGTCTTTAGAAGAGCACACGACGGCCGTGGCCATGGGGTCTTTCTATCAGGTTCGCCTGATACTCCAGTTACGTCCCTTTCTAGATCAGGACTCCTTACACACGGTCACTCAAGCACTCGTCACTTCTCGCCTGGACTACTGCAATGCTTTCTACATGGGGTTCTCTTGGGGTGCACCCGGAGACTCCAACTGGTGCAGAATGCAGCCACGCGGGGGATTATGGGAGCGACGGGGCGCTCCCATGTGACACCACTCCTGCGTGAGCTGCATTGGCTTCCAGTGTACTTTCGGGTGCGCTTCAAGGTGTTGGTGACCACCTTTAAAGCGCTCCATGGCTTAGGGCCGGGGTATTTACGGGACCGCCTTCTGCCACCAATTGCCTCCCACTGACCAGTCCGCTCCCACAGAGAGGGCCTCCTCAGGGTGCCATCGGCCAGACAATGTCGGCTGGCGACCCCCAGGGGGAGAGCCTTCTCTGTGGTTGCGCCTACTCTTTGGAACGACCTTCCCCCAGAGATACGAGTGATCCCAGATCTCTGGGCATTTCGTCGGGCCCTTAAAACCCATTTTTTCCGGTTAGCTGGGCTGGCTTGACCCCATACTTGGTTTTTAAAGTTTTTATATGGATTTTAATTTGAATTGTTTTAAATCATGGGCCAAATTCTATTTAAATTATTTTAAAGAGTCTTAACTTCTGTATTCAATGGTTTTTAGTTGGCTATACACCGCCCTGAGTCCGGAAGGAGAAGGGCGGTATAAAAATTTAAGCAAATAAGCAAATAAATAAAATAAAAAATGATGGAATATTAATCTAGCAATAAATAAATATAACAAAACTAAAATAAGACATTTGTAATATCTCCTTTAAGCCGGACAGATTCTCAGAATGGCCTGCAAAGCAATAAGTCAAAGCTGAAAATCATAAAGGAGAGGAAGGAAAAGAAAACAAGAATGTTTGGGAAATAATATGCAATTTATTGCTGATATTACAATGACCAGCTGGAATGCAAAAATAATTCAATAATAACTATAAAGTAACCAGAAGCTGCTGATCTTATCAAAACAAATTGGCACAGGAAATGGCTAAAAGAAGAAAATTTCACATTTCTGGTTCCTTTAGTACCTGAAGTAATGGTATAGTTCTGCTTCCTGTTTTTCCCTCTGGTATAACTTGGTGGAATGACTGCTGAGTCATCATTAATGGGAAGGTAACAGTTGATAATGGTAGTAAACAGCCCTGTTTATGTAGGATATGAGGGTGACAGTCAAGACAGAAACTTTTCTCTCTTGTCTTTTTTGTCAAAAAGCTATATCTTGAGCTAACCTATCAGATGCAAGATAAAAAGCTCAGGAAACTAAAGAAAAACTGCATGTATTTTGTATAGTGATCGCTAAGAATGTGAATGATTTCTCTAGTAATGAAAGTCCTGGAGCACAATGAAAAAAATGGGAATTAGAGTAAAGAAGACCAAATAATGAAAGCAGATACAACAACCAACTTTAGAACTGTCAGTGAAGATATTGAAATAGTGGATAATTTCTGCCTTTTAGAATCAACTGTCAGCATTAAAAAGTACCTGGCAATTAATTTGATGCAGATTACCACTTGGTAAAGTAGCAAGGACATGGAAGAGATACTCAGATGCAGTGATGTGTCCACACCTACAAAGATCAAAATTACGCAGGCAGTAAGTGAAAGTGGGACTTCGAAGAAGCAGGATAAAGTTTTGACATTTTTGAACTTTGTTGTTCAAAATTCTGAGAAAGTTTTGGATAGCCAAGATAACAAACTAAGGGATCATCAAACAAATCAACTCAAAGTTCTTACCTGAGGCATCTACTTCGAATACGAAGGTCTAATATGAAGACCTAGGTCTCTAGAGAAGTGTCCTACCACTGGAAAAGTGGAAGGAAAGAGAAGAAAACAATCTTTCAGGTGATTAATGTTAGTTTACACTAGTCATAGGTGTTCCTTTGGAAAAAATGTAGAACCAGATTCGAGACAGATCATCATGGAGAAAATATTATCTTTGTAGTCACTGAGCCAATACTGACTTGATAGCATGCAAGTAATCAAACCTGTTGGTTAATACAGAAAAACTAGCCAACATAGACATGTTTTAAAATTTATTTCTTATATATAATTCAGAAAAGTGTAATAGAGGAGACCAATAAGATTTCCTTGATCTATTGATCTATTCTGTTTTCCTTATTTTATTTGGCAGTTCACCTATAAAATAATAGTTGAGTAGAACTATAAATATTCCTATAAAATGCAGAATCTTCACACACAAGTTATACTGAATATATATTAAAAATGTGGGTTAAAAGGCTACTCCAATTAGGTGGCAGGTACATTTCATAATGCACATATTTTCAGAAGTACTTAAAAGTTATGGTACAGATATCTGTTTGTCCTGTCAGAAAAGAAAAAGATTTTCCCTTTAGAATGATTTCACAAATATATATTTAATTAAAATTAGTTTTCAGTCACAGTTTTTATCACTACTTACTTTGCAATGATGCACAGTTTACATTTGTTACCTACTTCAGTGCATATATTACCTACTGTATAT
The DNA here is from genome assembly GCA_012654045.1 of Ptyas mucosa. Classification (NCBI taxonomy): domain Eukaryota; kingdom Metazoa; phylum Chordata; class Lepidosauria; order Squamata; family Colubridae; genus Ptyas; species Ptyas mucosa. Next base: position 2,385,194 of record WNWU01000032.1, read on the forward strand.
GAAAAATGTTGAAATTGTGTCTTTGCTTTCATTTGCTACCTGTTTCCACTAGAGGGTGCAAATTCGTTTTTTAAACTTCTGATATCCTGAAATAGTGTACTATAAATAAATTGCTACAGAAAATGTAGCAGCTGTAAGCAATTAATAGTAATTTAATAATTATGTGTTTCAGATTATTTATTTTTGGATCCTATGAGAGAGAAATAAATATTCACTGCACAATTGAATTGAGTGACAAATTTTGGGAAGACAAAGAAAGGACTTTCATCAAGACGGTAAGCCATATTTTTCACAATTTCAGTTTCATATAGCTGTGATATTTGGTATATTGTATGTAATAAAATATACTATATAATATGTAACATACTATATTTGATACATAATCTTACAGTATGAATTTAAAATGTTTCCAGTGTAAATTTGGCTCATTATCTCTTGGACCAGGCATTTCCTAGAAAGAAGTACATTTAGGTACCTGTTGCTTTATGTACCTATTCCCCTTGAGATCAGAGTCAAGTATTCCCTCTCAGCCCAGCCTACCTCACAGGTTTGTTGTGGGGAAAGTAGGAGGAGAGAACATTAGGTATGTTGTTGCCTTGATGTAAAAAGAAAAACAAAGGTGGGGTATAAATTATATTACTTGAGCAATGGGCAGTATCCTGGGGTGGGGGTGGGGAAAGCAGTGATTTTCTATTGTGTTAAAGGCTGTTCAAAACTTTCTTCATTTTTTAAAAATATAAGTTTTATAAATCCTACAACTTATTTTTGTCTTTACTGTGATCCCAATCTTTGAGAATGAGCTTTTTTCTTAGTTGCTGCCACTAATGGCCTAAGATTGGCAATACTCACTCTGAGAGTAAGATGGGTGGTACCTAAATCTTAGAAATAAATAAAGGCATGACATTCTTTTTGAGAACCATAACTTAATGTAGCATTTCCTTTTTTCTCAGCCCATGTAATAATTGCATACTTTTGAACAGTAGGTGGCAGTATTGCTATTTTTTATGCATTAGTGAATTAAAGTGATAGGGAAGGTAAGGAGAATTAAAATTGGTCCAGGATTTGAAAACACAAGGAATAGATATGGAATGGTGGCCTTATTTACAAATTAAGACAAGATTCAAAAAAGATTGGGAACAACATGGTATTTACGAGAAATAATTGGAAGTGGATAAATTACTACAAGGAATGGGGGGGAGGGATGATCACTAAAATATACAATTTCCTTTTAAGATACAAAATGAAGGAAGAGACAGTAAAGGAGACAATGATCAGTTGGGCCAGAAATTTCGGTCATAATATAGAGCTATAACAATGAAGAATTATAAGAAATTATAAACATACGATGGCAGTAGCCTACAAAGAAAATCTCTACAAAATGTTTTATCGATGGCATTTGCCCCAAGCGAGATTAGCCAAGATGTTCCCAAATCTATCCCCCGAGTGTTGGAGATGCGGTTACAAGTCAGGAACGTTCTAACATATGTGGTGGACGTGCCTCAATACAAGGAAATACTGGTGTAAAATTAAGAAATGGCTGGAAGCAATTATGGAACAAAAGATAGAACTGAAACCGGAATTGTTTTTACTAGGAATATTAAATCCGAAAATGTATAAAAGTTTTCAGTATATAACACTACATATACTAACTGCTGCTAGGATCGCCTTTGTGCAAAATTGGAAACAGACTAACACACCCTCAGATGAAATAGTAATCAGAAAGATACTTGAGTGTGCAGAAATGGTCAAAATGACCATGGAGTTAAAAGAAAGAGAAGAGTCAGTTTATTATAAAGTTTGGAATAGACTCTATAAGTGCTTAGAGAATAGAAGCCAAAGCAAGAAATAGGAGTTTTAAATTAGTATTGATTAAATAATAACCAAAGTTACCAATTATTATTAAATTTAAATTACTGATTATAATGTAAATATAATGTAGATATGAGTAACTAGTATTGTTAAAATTGTTATTATATCATAGTTGTTATAACTGATAAGAAGGCAATGTAGAAGAGCAAACTATAAAAACTGAACATATATGCTGATACGGAAGGCTGTAAAATCATTCTACATTGTTATGTTTGTCTTGTTTTTTCTTGTTCTTTATGTTTTTTCTGATTTTATTGTTTTTTGTTTTTAAAGGCGAAAAATGTTTAATAAAAACATTTTTTTTAAAATAAAGTGGTAGGGAAGGTAAGATCATTATCCCTTTACTTGAATTAAGGTTTTAAATTTATTCTTAGTATATCTTCCACAACGTCACTGCATTTGACAGAAAATGCCAATTGGATCCCCTATTTTATCCTGTTACTTAGCTGAGATTTCTGTTCATATAAGCAAAATTAAGTAATTTGCATTGGTACCTATTGTATGATAAACAAGATTTTTAGCAGAAGTCGTCTTAATGTTGCCATCACTTTCATTGGGACAAGGAATATTGAATTGGTCATGAGTTGTAACCCCAGTTATATTAAAGAAGTCTGTTTTTGATTCTTCTCCCCTTTTTTGATTACATGAGTAATGAACTTTCAGGTGATTCCCTCTTAATCTCGGAAAGACCTGTTTGGAGCAAGGCTCTTCAACTATTCTCAGAGCAAGAAAGGTTTTTTTCTTCATAACCTTTTTGATATGCTCCCCATATACTGTTAATATGTGATACTTTTGCAAATAAGCCTTCAGAAGGAATAAAAGGGGAATTCTCTTATGCTAAAGGGTATTCAGACATATTTCCCACATGGCCCAAATTAAACTAGAATTCCTTTTTCAGAAATGTTTATTTGATTATTCTAAAGTGAGCAACTTCATCATGTTAAAAATAATACAAACATCAAATACAGCTTTTAGAATGTTAAACCTTGCCCAAAGCATTTATTTCTCTTTCCAAGGTGACTGGTCCTATAATCACATTTCTTCAATTAGAAAATTGTGCAATGAATCATGTAGAGATCATAATGACTGCCACCTGGAATCTATTTTAAAGCACCATTTTATACTGCTGCCAAAGCTTATACTACTTTCTTCATCCTTGTAAGATGTCATCTTAGGGTCCAACAATACAACTTCCAAAATGTTCAGTGGAAATCATTTCTTGCATAGGGCTTTGATAGTCAATGCAGGATTTAAAAATAATTCAGCTGATATTATACAGTAGGATTGAAAGCGATGAGACTTCAAAGCATTTAAGGTCCAAATTTTGGAAAAGATAAATTTTGTTTTCCATACTTTCAGGCTTCACTGGGCATTTATCCTTGCTTTGGCCAGTAACTGGATTAAGAAATTTCAGAAATCAGTTTTTCTTTACACTCAACTTGATAGTTATTATTAAACACATTGAAATTATAGTAGGAAGTACTTCCTTAAAAAGGATTCATTAAACCGGACACTAGGATATATTATGTTTCTGGATCGGGACACCCTGCGCACGGTCACTCACGCCCTTGTCACTTCCCAGTTGGACTATTGTAATGCTCTCTACATGAGGCTCCCCTTGAAGAGTACTCGAAGGCTCCAACTGGTCCAGAATGCGGCCGCGCGGGTGGTTATGGGCACAACCCGATGTGCCCACGTGACACCCCTCCTGCACTGGTTCCCAGTGGTCTTCCGGGTGCGATTCAAGGTGTTGGTCACCACCTTTAAAGCGCTACATGGCATAGGACCCGGGTACCTTCGAGACCGCCTTCTGGCACCAATAGCCTCCCACTGGCCAGTTCGCTCCCACAGAGAGGGGCTCCTCAGGGTGCCATCGGCCAAGTTATGTCGGCTGGCGACACCCAGGGGGAGGGCTTTCTCTGTGGGAGCCCCAGCCCTGTGGAATGAACTGCCCCCGGAAATGCATAAGATCTCCGACCTCTGGGTGTTTCGCTATGCCCTTAAGACCCTGTTGTTCCATCAGGCTGGGCTATCAACGTAATTTTAATTGGGTGTTTTAAATTTTGGGGTTTTAAAGTGAGCAAAAATTATTTAAAAATTTTAAATTATTTTAATTGATGTCTGTCTTGTGCTTTTAATAGGCTGTACACTGCCCTGAGTCCTTCGGGAGAAGGGTGGTATAGAAATAAAATTTATTATTATTATTATTATTATTATTATTATTATTATTATTATTATTATGTTGAAGAATTGCATTGACACCAAGATCAGCTTAAAGAAGGGAAGAGTTACAGTCTCCTTTTGTAGACTTTATGGACAATAGAAAGCATGTGATTGGCTAGAGCAGTCAAGCATTTCATTGGATATAAATACATCATGTGCCTGATGAGGTCACTGAGATCATTAGAGTATGAAGTAATGGAGCAGGACTAAGACAATGGAATTTTGAAAGAACAGTGAAGCAATTATTCCATGCCTGGAGTTTCTTTCTAAGGCAATACTTCCTTTTGCTTTGCCAGACCTCTGCTCCTTCCTCTGGAACTTTTCCCAGGTTATCAGCATTCCTTTTACTTCTAGAAATCTTACATTATAGCATAATGTACTTTATGATTCTTGATGAACGTATCTTTTATTTTATGTATACTGAAAGCATATACACCAAGATAAATTCCTTGTGTGTCCAATCACACTTGGCCAATAAAAATTCTATTCTATTCTATTCTATTCTATTCTATTCTATTCTATTCTATTCTATTCTATTCTATTCCATTCCATTCCATTCCATTCCATTCCATTCCATTCCATTCCATTCCATTCCATTCCATTCTATTCTATAATACATTTAGTTAAAATTCTATTTATTGGGTAAACTGAGTCTTTCATAATATTACTTTGGATCAATTTAGTCTTGAGATTTTTGTTTGAAAACACTTTGTAAAATTAAAAATGAATTCTGTTTATTTCCAGAATGATTCTTAGAAGTTTATTTAATAAAACATTTCTGATTACTTCTATTTTTCCATATTCCCTTGCTTCTTTCTGAGATTCTACCATGACTAGAAGTTATAGAGCACGTGTGTCAAACACGATCGTGTCACATGACGTATCGCAACATTTTTTGCCTTTGCTGAGCTGGGGTGGGCACGGCCTACACATAATGCATCCACCCCGCGGGCCACCAGTTTGACAAGCCTATTATAGAGGAACAAACTGTGGCTTCTGCACAAGTAATTTTTTGTTAAAGAAGTTGAAGGGCATTAATTCCGGTTTTTATTATATCTCTGGAGTATTGAGTTTGAATGTCCTATCCTAATAAAGGAATGGAAGGGTGTTTTAAATAACATGAAATTAATTTCCTATGGTCTGAAAATGAGATTAAACAAAAACATGTTCCATGTACTTTGGGTACCTTTGTGAATGTTTAATAATATTGGTTGTTATCACCAAGATACATCTTGAAAATTAGCTCATAGTTTGGACATGTTCTATTATTGCCACATATGGGGGTGATATCAGTAAGATCGTTAATAAGACTGTGCATGAATATGGTCCCCTTGGCTATGTCTCTAATATTTGGAATCTATCAAGAATTGGAATTTTCAGACATAGAGTTACATCATATAGAACTCCCCACTAAATTAGTAATGGGTTGTTAAAGTGTATCATTGTTTGAATTAGTTTTGTATGTTTTTTTTAATGTTTCTGTTTATAATAAAATTTTCTTCTTTTTTCTTCCTCCCTTATGCTTATTTTAAGACTACATTATATTGTTAACATTGTTATAATTTAAAATATGTTGATTTTTTCAAAAAAATGAAAATTAAGGGGGGAAATTCCAAGAAAGAAAAGGATAGATGATAATAATTCTGGAAGTTACGTTAGAATTTACTTTTAAAAAAATATCTTGTATAAAATTGCTTTTTTCAGCAGAACAGTTTTTATGTTTCAACTAGAAAGTCCTCTCCAGAGTCAAGGAACCATCCATCACCTTTAGACAAATTCACAAGCTTGCCAAAGCATAATCTCTACATTTTCTGGTAATCCTTTTACAACATCCTTTTATAGCCTCTGCTGTAAGTAAATGAATCCTTGAAATAATGGAGAAAAGCATAGTAAAATGTCACTTCCTACATCTCTTTAACAAAAATTAAAGACCCAGTTTGAGCATTTGATTGTAGTGAAAGCCACTGATTACTTAGTTCTGGTTCAATTTACTCAAAATAACATTAACAGAGTTGGAAAGGACCTTGAAGGTCATCTAGTCCAATCTCCCTGCTCACGCAGGAGACCTATACTAGGGATTCGAACTGCCAACCTTTCTGAAAAAACTCAAATGAAGAGACATCATAGTTTTGCTTTGCTAAAAATGAACTATATATTTTGAAAAATTTTTGGTTCTCAGATAACTGAAGAACTGGTGGACGAACAGGTACTGACAGGAGCCTTACCCTTTAGATTTGCTAATGGTTTAATCGAAAAGATTGTGGCTACAATAAAATGCTCCTATATTATTTCAATAACCATTATTACCAAGTTGAATTTTATATTTCATGCTGATCAGGCAGGCATCATTATGATCCTATTCATTTTAATCATGTATTTCCCTGTTTATTTGACCCTGTATTATTGACTTTTAGCATATGGTGCTGAAAAAATTTGAAGTACAGTATATGAGAGAAGGCAAAAGTTAAAATCTGCAGTTTGGGAACATCTGATGAATATCATATTGAGGGGAGGGAAACCCTGTCTTCCCCATATTGGTGAAACCTCATCTAATGGTGACAATCTTTCAGCAATATTAAACTTTAAGCTGTTTATTTAAAATATTCACATATTGTTTAATTAACTGAAATCAATAAATTGTAGCCAAGGTAATATTAACAGCAAACCCACAGTAGAAATACCTTTTGTCAGATATCAGTTGTTTAAAAATGTCTGGATCTGTTCAGTAATTTTGTGTAAAGATTTAAATATGTTTAGAGATATAGAGAATAACAACTTTTATCTTGTGCATCCAAGCCCTTTGAGAAAAATACTAGCCCACTTTGGGTTGGCATTTTCATTTTTTATTTTATTAGTAAAGATAAGTTAGACAGTTTAGTCACAGCAATGAACAGTGGTGACACTTTAATCTTATCACATCACCTACAGTATATTGGTACATAATTGATTGTAAAAGGAGATTCAGGATTATTAAACCTATCCAATATATTGCTTCAAATGACAGTTGTCAATACGGCATATCTGTTTCAAGCACATTTGTAATTTTCTGTCCATGGTTCAGTATGATAAACTGGTGATATTTTTGCATATTCAGTTACATGCTTGCTATATAATTTAAGTATGCTTCTCCCCCCACCCCTTCATGGCTATGCTTTGTCTAGATCAGAAGCTATACATTGAGGGTGTCAACTGAAGCCCGCAGGCCGAATCCAGCCCGTGGGGTGTTTAGATCTGGCCCATGGGGCTGACCTGGAAACAGTGAAGGACTGGCCCACGCGGCCCTCCTGAGCTTCATTTTCGCTGGCAGTGGGTTGCAGGAGGCCCTCACAGCCAACAATGGAGCTTGGGAGCCCATTTTCACCGATAGAGTGCTCGGGCCACCACAGATGCCCCTGACACGAGTGAAGCCAAGCTGGCTATGCCCACCCTGGCCCCCCGAGGTCAAACACAACCCTCAGTGAAATCAAGTTTGACACCCCTGCTATACACTATCCCATTTTTACAAGGATTCTGTATTTCTTTCCCTCTAATGTATCAGTGTATTAATGTATCAGTCTTGTAACTACTATTAGTAACAAAGTCACTGGAAATGAGGACAAAGCCTGTTTGCTTCTCTCTTCTGACAGAAAGTAGATGGGTCTTCCTGTGAGTCCATAAGAGTCTCAATTGTAAACATAAAATCAGAGGACTTCCCATGACCACTGTGTTAGGGAACTTAATCTACACTGATTGGCAACTATTTTCCAGATTTCAGACTAGATCTAGACCTCTGTTGTTGGGAGAACTGTCTCATGTTTTGGAGCCCACTGACTTGGATATACTTAAAAACAAACTGTGACAAAACTCTACACGGACTGAATAATAATACTAACACCCCAGACTTAACAATTGTTGATAAGAAAGACAAAGAAGTCTGGATAGTGAACATGGCAGTACCTGGAGATAGCAGAAGAGAAAGAACAGGAGAAGATAACAAAATACAAAGGTTTGCATAGAATGCCTGTGGCAAAAGCAAGCAAAGATAATACCTATTGTAATAGGTGCCTTGGGTGCAGTCCCAAAACATCTGTAGCACTTCTTGGACACCATTGGCATTGACAAATTCACCATCAGTTGCAAAAGGCATTTTTACTCAGAATAGCTTTCATCCTGCGATGATATCTGTAACATCATTAAACATCCAGATTTGACTATACTAGGTCCTTGGAAAGGACCCGATAAGGTAAACAAAAACTCCAAATCCAGTTTGAAAACCACGAAATATCGCGACATTGTCATCCATAACTATGGATGAAACCAGTGGTGAAATCCTACTGGTTCGCACTGGTTCAGGCGAACCAGTAGTGATAAAAGCTACCAGTTCGGCAAACCAGTACTTAAAAAAAGCTACCAATGGTCCAAACCGATATTTCTGACAATCAGCTATGCCACGCGATTTAAAATTGCTAGAAAGCAGAAAATCCTGCTTTCTAGTGAATCTAAATTGGGTGGCACAGCTGTTCCCCCCCCTCACTGTTCTACTTACCTTCCTAATCCTCCTTTTCCCACGCGCAGCATGTGTTTGGTGTGTAATGCGTGTGCGCAGCATGCATTTGGCATGCACTGTGCATGCACGCAGCATGTGCTAAGCGGACACCGTACATGCAAAGGCAGTGAACCTGTGGCAAACCGGAGAAGATTTTACCACTGAATGAAACATGTAACAGTGATAACCATTATCATTGGGGCACTTGGTACCATATCCAAGAATTTTACAAAACACATCAAGAAATTGCAGCTTCCTGCAATAACATCAGCAGAACTGCAAAAAACTGTGCTACTCGGAACATCATATATTTTAAGAAGATACTTGGTTGATACATAGGATGCTGGCAGCAACCCATATCAACCATTAGCATCAGTCAATCGTATTTGTGACACATTTTTAAATGTTCTGTTGACTGAGTTTCATGTTTAATGAATAAAAGAGATAATAATAGTAATAGTAATAATAGTAATAATAATATACCAAGTGATGCACGAATCAAGGAGAAACAGCTAGAAAAAAATATTGTGATTTGCAAATTGAAGTTGAGTGATTATGGAGGAAGAAATCAATGGTTGTACCAATAGTAATAGGAGCCCTTGGAGTAATATCCAAAGGGCTGCCTAGATATGTGGAAATTTTGAACTTATTAAACCTGAATATCCTGATTTTGCAAAACAAAAAACCCCCACCCTAATCGGAATTGCCTATATACTCAGATGCTACCTTAACAGCTCTTAGGTCCTTGCTTAGGACTTGAACTGTTTTACCAGTCCCAGACTGTGAATCAAATTGAAGATTAACCATAACAATAATAATATATAAAATACTGAACATTTTTGTAGGAAAAAATATCAGGGTTTGAACTACACAGTTAAAATCACTTGTTGGGTTGTTCCTGGAGTTTAACCACTAATCTATAAAAATTCTGATGAAATGTCATTTTTTCAAAAGACATTAATTTCATTTTTAAATGACCTTAAATCTTCACATGTGATACTAATGTTAAATTTATCCGTCACAAATATATGACATCTTATTTTAAGAACTCGTGTCTCATTTGAAGTAATGGTGAATTAATAATGTGTGAGCCTTCGTTAAATGCTTCACATGGTTAGCAATTTACTGTACTTACTAAAGTCTGCTATTTCACTTGTTAATCCTGTCAAACGAGAACTGAGATTAAGAGGGAGAAACTGCCTTTTTGAAAATGTCACTTTTTACAAAAAAAATCTTGTAAAAGTCAATATTTGTAAATAGTCTGGGGGATAGTTTTGAGACTTGGGGGTTATATTTATATAATCCTTTATATAAATTTGAAGTTCATCCATTTGTTTTAGTCTGTATTAAATGTTTGATTTGTTTTGTCATCTTGACTCCAATTATTGTAGTAGTTGTGTTCTGTTCTACTTATATTTTCTGCCACAACAGTACATACTAGACAATCCATGTCCCATTGGGTCTTATTTTCAGAGATATTTCTTTACCTAACAGGGAAAGAGAATGACCGTTGGTAGGGAAAAAAGCACTGGGAGCAGGAGGAATTTCTAACTTCCTGCTGGATTCCCCATCAAGTTTCCTTGTGGGAACTGATGGGGAGCATCAACAATCTCTTCCTTTCCTCCCTCATTCCCTCCCTACATTAATATTCATTGTCCTCCTGCTTACCATTTACATGAAACCTCTGGGTGATGTCATCTGCGAGTGTGGAATCAGTGCCATAAGTACACTGATGATACCCAGTTATATCTTTTGACCTCAGGCTGGCCAAGTGAGGATGTTAAGGTTCTGTCCCAGGGCCTGGAGGCTTTGTGGGACTAATTGGGGAGAAACCAACTCTTAAGTCAATCCTACCAAGACTTAATAGCTGTGCAGTTAAGACCATCCGGATCCAGGAATTATCTTTACTTCGCTAGATGAGTTACTTCTCCAGTCAGGAAAGTATGCAACTTGGGGATTCTCTTGGACTTGCAGCTCTTGCTTGAAGGACAGGTGGCAGCTATGGCCAAGAAGACCTTTACAGAATTTATCGTGGAGCACCAGTTATGGTCTTTCCTGCTTCAGTTGACACTCACTCTAAACACTTGCTTGTTCTCTTGTCACTTTGTGACTCGAGTATTGCAATGTGCTTTACATGAGGTTGTCCTTGAAGACCACTTAGAAGCAGCAACATGAGCAGTAATGGGCATGCTTCTGAATACTCATATGACTCCTCTACTTCATGAGTTGCATTAATTGACAGCCTGCTTCTGGGTGTGTTTCAAGGTGCTGGTTATTATCTATAAATTCCTACCTAGCATAGAATACAACTGTTTGATGGAGCACCTGTCTTCCACTGTTTTTGTCTATCCAGGATGATCTAACTGAATAAATGTACTTTCCTTTCCCTATGCCTTCTCTGTAGCAGTGTTTGCCTCTGGAATGAGGTCCCTTTGAGATCCATACAGCTTTCCCCTCATGATCTGGAAGGCCTTGAAAACGTTAGTGCAGGATGGATTTATGCTTGTTTGGTTTTGCTGCAAGTCATGTGATCATTGGGCTATAATCTTTTCCTATAAATATTTTGTGTACAATTTTTTTTAATCTAGATAACTTTTATTTGTCTAAAGGGGGAATGTAAAACATTGAATAATTTGTTAGAGGAAAGTTTTGTCAGGGTAGGAATATCATGTGGTCTCCAGATGACTCTTCTTTTAAAAGGTGTGTGCATGTCTCGGAGCTGAACAGAATAAAAGTTGATTAACTATGAAACTAGTTGTTCAATTAGACAATAATTAAATTAGGCTTGATCTATAGTCCTAATGTAATTGATGGTTCGTTTTGCATGATACAATTGACAGCTGTAAAAATCAGAAGCTGCAATGTGTTTGGGGGCAGAGATGTTATATTTGATAACTGCTGCTTGAGACAATTATAGATACAAATTTAGCTTTAAAAGGATCGTCTGTATTTGGTATAAAACAGAAATATTCATTCTCACCTGAGAATAGGAATTTATTTATTTATCATTCTGGGGATACAGAAAAGAGTAGAGATTAATCTTTAAGAATTACATAGCATGTGCAAAGCCAAACCACTTCATATTTTTGTCTTTAAAATATTGACTGTGAAAGAATCTGGTGATAGTTTAATTTAAAATCCTGTCTAATACATAAGTCTGCACATGTGCACTTCCCTTTTTTTGCCCACAATCCTGGGCAAAACCTTTCTCTCTTTGTGCCTTTATATCCTTATATATCATCCATGTTTCTGCCATGTTCGTGCATCAGTTCATACAGTGCCTTTTATTCACATATACAAAATAATTATTAGATAAAATGAATTGCCCTGTGAAATGATAGTGTATTTCAAAAAGTAATTTATTCTAATCTGTGTAATGCTACTTATTCTCTTTCTTATACATGTCACTCTCACCGGCATAAATACAAAAGTCAATTTCTTCCTGTTGTATATTCTTATATATTGTAAGCCTGCCAGAGTAACTTGGGACAGTGAGATGCGTGGCATATAAATTTAAGAAACAAGCAAATAAATAAATACTTCTGCAAGATAGGAAAAGGAAAAGATATGGGGTGAAAAGAGAAAAAGAAAAGGTGGAATAAAACATGCAAATGAGAGGAAATGCAGTAGCTGGGAAACAAAAGTGAAGCCCTGCAGAGGTTAAGATACAGAAGGGTAAATTTACCAGGTAAACAGTCTCTCCCAGCAACAGCTCTTCTTTGGGTTTTCAACATCCCTGCTCTATATAACCAGCGTCAATAGCCTTTTATGTCTGACCACTCCAAGAGCTTTTTCAAATAAGCCGTAACAAATAACAAAGGTTTGTCTTTTGCCAGGAGGTGGCTTTGTTTTGTTTTGTTTTTTTGATGCTAAAAATTCGGGCACATTTAATTTTATATGTTTCTAGAGGTGAGTAGCTACACCACCTCCTACTTATTATCAACTTCCAATTTCCTCAGCTATTTGAATGAGAAAGTTATCAATTCAGGAGAGAAGGTAAAAACTGAATAAAGCCTGAAATTAAGATTAGAAAAGAGAAGAAAAGCATGAAGATATTTGGGGAGAGAAGTCTATATATAAAAAATACTCAAAACTTTAATATAAAATACCTACCGAGATCAGTACAGTAGCCCTCGACTTACAACAGTTCATTCAGCAACTGTTGAAAGTTACAAAGGCACTGAAAAAAGTAACATGACTGTTTTTCACACAACCATTGCAACATCCCCCATGGTTATGTGATTAAGCTTCAGACGCTTGGCAACCGACTCATATTTATGATGGTTGCAGTGTTCTGGGGTCAAGTGATCGCCTTTTGCGATCTTCTGACATGCAAAGTCAATGGGGAAGCCAGAGTCACTTAACAACCGTGTTACTAACTTATGATTAATAACTGCAGTGATTCGTTTAACAATAGTGGCAAGAAAGTTCATAAAATAGGGCAAAATTCATTTAATGCATGTAGCAACAGAAATTTTGGGCTCAATTGTGGTTGTGAGTTGAGGACTACCTGTAATTCTTTGTCTCAATCATCATAAGCCATAAAATATGAACTTGCAGTTTAGACATTGAGGGGGACTCCCTCCTCATATTGTTTTGTATTAGTTTAAGCAAAGCAAATCACTTTATGGATTTTTTACAATGTGTAAAGACCAAAGAACCTTACTTTCCATTTTATATTGTTTTCTATGCAAAGGGTTTTGAAGCATCTAGCATACCAATTCAGTGTGCTTAGAAAAAGAAGTAATGGGGAGAGTTGTTTTGTTCCTGCCAAATGGCAAGCTATCAAGTAGCAGGATTAATGCAATTTTAAAATCTCCAGTTATTTAACACAGTCTCATCATTTCCAATTCTCCACTATAATATATAGCCATCCTTGAAGAGAATTTTATCATATAAACAAATTCATAAATTAAAGTTCTTTTGAAAAATAAGACTCTAATCCACATTGCCTGATTTTAACAGCTCAGAAACCTAATTCAATCTTTTTGTTTGTCAAATAATTTAAATGCCAACACATTGTAGAATCTTTTCACTTTTAATTATTTTACCACTCTGCTGTTTAGAGGATATTAAAAAAATATAGGTCACAGGATATGAACAGCAAGAGTTCGGTGATGAAAAAAGAGGTTTATTTTTTATGATTTTCTGCTGACATTTGAAGATTAACAAATTTCTTCAGTAGGAAATAGGTTTCTTATACATACAGTGTAACTGACCCAACTGAGTGATCTTGAAATGATAAAGTAGTACAGAACTCTTTCAGTTTGTAAGCAAGAAATAAAGTAGGCCCACGTTTCCAAATACTAACAATGGCCTTAATCCTTGCAGCTTTTTCTGAGACTTTGGGAAAGCTCACATGAAAGATGAATTACTGTAAAAGCAAAAGCAAATGTTTCCTATCATATTTAAATGTCAATTTTTTTGCATATTTAAATGCCATTTTTTTTAAACTGTACTGCCGCAAACTCCGTAACTTCTATTAGTAAAATGTCCGCAACAGATTGCACTCTGTATCCTTGAACTGAGCAGAATCTGTTCCAGAACACTATAAAATATTCCATACATGAAATGTTTCTCTAAAAACTCTAGAATCTTGATGTGAGAAAAATTTTGGAGATTTTTAAACTAGTGGCGTGGGGAGGGGCTGTTTCCAGCATCAGATTTCCCCCTCCCAAGTGTTGATCCTTCCTCTATTGCAGGTTCTCAACCTTGGAAGCTTGAAGATGAGTGGACTTCAACTCCCAGAATCTGGGAGATGAAGTCCACTCATCTTCAGGCTACCAAGGTTGAGAAACACTGCTCTATTGGAAGAAAGTACCTAAACGTCCTGTCATTCCTAAAGTACTCTCAAATCAGCTATAGTAGTACATCCTTAACCAATGGTTTGTTTCAAACATTTGGAAGGAATTATCAAAACCATCTTCCAGACATTCAAATCAAAATATCTTCAGCAGATTGGTGTCCGAGTGCAGGGATCTCCAACTCTCGGTGTGCGGCCCAGTACCGGGCTGCAACCCAATCACAACAGCTGCAGAAGTGGTGGGCAAGTGTGCGCGCTCATGAAGCTGCATTTGTGAAAGCGGCTCAGCCGCGAGAAACAATCCCTGCTGCCATCGCCTCCGCCAGTCCACTAAACTGAAAAGGTTGGGGACCGCTGTTCTAATGTTCCAAATGTTCTTGCGAAACACACAGTCGATTGCAACCTTCCTTTCCATAACTTGATTCCAGTATTCCATGACACCGTCATTCTGTATGGGACGAAGTATTTCAAGAGTCATGTTCCTCTTTCCTTCCCCACCCCCCTCTTCTTTTCTTAAGGTTAAATAACAGCATTTTAAGCCTTAAATTCTTCAGAGGATTTATAAGCTCTCTAATCGTTTTTAACTACCAATAGTGTTTTCTGAACTTCTGTTGTTTTTTACGGTCTAAAAATGTGTCTTGAGAAAGGCTGTGATTCAGACATGGTAAAGTAGAAACAAAATAGGTTCTTTGAGCAATATTATAAAATAACTAAATTTTAATAAACAATTTGTTTTTCCTTAAAGCCTATATTTAATTAATATGTACTATCTGAGAAATCGGTCAGTTTAGTTTTCAGAATTGTCTGTGCTCAAATGCCAAATTAGAGGATTTTTTTTTTCTGTCAGTGTATAAAAGGTGAAATTGTAAAAATAATTTTCTTCCAGGTCTGAGATAGCATCCCAGATATAATTAGCAGAGATTAAAAGTCAGAGAATAAGATATATTCAGCAGGAATCACACTGGCTAAATTGTTCTCTTTGATGAAACAGCTGCAGAATTGTGTAAAAAGCTTATGGTCTTTTTAAAAAGCCAACCTAACTCACATAGCTTCTTAAATTGCTTTTGCAGTTTGTATCTTCTCTGTACTGGTGTGGTAATTGCAGCTTACTTGGAATACCTGGGCAATTTGTGCTAATTGTTGATAGGTTTACTTGGTAGCCACAGGAACTGGTTATTTCTGCATTTATTTATATTTCATGTTTCTAGATCACCCATCTCAGGGCAGTTCAGGTGTATGTTATTACAAGTATGCTGAAATAATTAGGAGAAAATCAGGGCCATTTGTTAAAATTTAAATCAGATTCTGACACTGGGATTTTACATAAATGTTTCTAAAATGTTAAACAAATATATAACGTTCATATAGAACATGTGTTTTCCAACTGGAAAAGATTCTAGAAATTCTCAGAGAAAAGATTTTTCCAGTTCTGTTGTCTACATAATCATTGAGATTCCAGTATTGAATTTTAGATCACTTGTATAGAATACACATGTTTGCTCTTTCAAGACAATTTTAAAAACTTAAAAATCTTTTACATTTGACAAGTGAATTGCTAATCAAAAGAGATGATTTTACAAGCAGTAGTGATCCCCATATTTTACAGTATCAATTGATAGCACTTCTGATTTCTGTTATTGTGTATTTTAGCTGCTATTAGTCAGGTTAATAATCTATGTTCTATATTTATTTTAACTTTTTATTCATTGTTGACTTGAATAAGCTGCTGTGATTTGTTTAAATTTAACAGAATTGTTTCAGAATAATATATATAAATAAACAGAAATTATTAAGTCTGTCTTAGACATCCCTTTGTAGCAGTACTTACCATTATCAGAATAGACATATTCTGATAGACAAAAGTTCTATCTCGAGCTTGAGATGTTCCACTCCAAGCAAAACACAGCTGGTCTGAGCAAGTAGTTATCATTAAGATATATCATTAAGATATATCTGTTTTGTTGTCCCTGTAAGATATTTTCTAATGAAACCTGCTTTTAGGAAGGGCAAGAAGAGAATATTTCCAAAGATTTGAGAATTCTAAAACTATCATTATATTGTATATTTCTTATAATTACTGAAATTACTGAAACATGGCCAACTTGCAGGTTCATAAGGTTGTTTCCAAAGTAGAGTTTCTTGTTTGCATAAAGTATGTTTGAGTTTTAATTATACTTGTGGCACGCTGGCCATAATGTTCCAGAACTGACCACTACTATATTTATTGTTAATAGCAAAGTAGTTTCTGTGACATGGATAAAGCTATGATTGATAAGTTAGTCTGTTTCTCTTTTGCTAAAAAAACATTGTTTGAAACCCTCAATTTTCCCCAAAACCATGATGGGCAGCAGTAATATATTTTTCCAGGGCCATCTGGTATCAATCATGGTATGTAGAAAATTGGAACTTGGAATGTAAGAGAAGTAAATGATAGAGCATATATTAATACAGAAAAGAAATTGATATGCTTTAGGCCTGTGGAACTTAGAGAAAGGAAAAGATGTAATAGATATGAATTAAGAAACAAATAAATAATATAGCACACAATTATCCTATAGGCCAGTTATTTAGGTAACGGTATTAACTTTCCCAATTTCAGGTTGCATTTATAAAGCATACTGACATATTAAAAATGTTTACTTTTATATCAGAGAAAGTGAATAATTTTGGATACTTTGAATAGAAAATATAAAGATTATAGAATTTTCTTAATTTTGGTTTCTTTTATTCTGAATTAGTTTAGTTGATGTCATGAATTACATATCTTCTTGCTAAATTGGAGTAACGCTATAAATTATAGAGATTATTCAAATAACTTTTGAAAAAATATTGTATTAATAGTTTCCGATTTGGGTAGAAAAGATCATTTTAAGTACTATTTGGATAATAAGATATAACATATAATAAATATTCTGTTTGAAATAATTATTATTGACCTGTGAAATGTACTGTGTTTTATAAACCTAGTAATTATATGGTATATACCTTTAGCTCTCTCAAGTACAATTTTGCACAAGATACTAGCAGAAAAAACATTTAATTTTATGAATTATAGACCTTAATATTAACAATGAAAATTATTTTTCATGTTTTCCCCCCACAGGCAGAACTCATAAAAGGAAATTCACCAAGTATTGGACTCACTCTGCGTCAGATACAGGCTAAGGAAGGAGAAACAGGTCACGTTGTTATTGAAACTGTTACACCAAATTCTGCTGCTGCCGCCGCTGACCTTCAGAGGGGCGACAGGCTATTATCTATTGGAGGTATGCAGTGAAACTACATGGACTAAGCTTAATAAGATTTGCTAAGCTGTATGTAATTGGGGAAGTGGTCAGGTATAAAAATTAAGTGACATTATGGGGAATGTATTAAAAAAACCTTCATCCATCCTTTATCTGTCACAGCCAAGCAGGATCATAAAAAGTTTTATTATATTGAGGGCAATAGTGCCCTAATGAAACAATATCATAACTTGTTTTCAGTTACATGCCATAATTACATTTTAGTGTTATTTTTAGAATAAAAATACTTACGTTTTAGATATATTTTATTAGATATTAGATTTATTAGATATATTTTTCTCAACATTGAAGGGGCATTATGTTTGAAGAATTAAAAACACATAAATATTTCAGAAAACGTCACATCAGTATTTGGTATCAACCTTGGCAGCTGTTAAGGAAATGGTTTTCATTCAGTAGAAGAGATACAAACAATTGAGTGCCTAGGTAACTCTTTATGTAAGATTGTCCTTGGTACAGAAGGGTTCACTATATGTGATGTTTGTGTAGAGAATAGCAAGTGTGAAGTTTTAATTCTTTAAACCTTTATAATCTGTTAACAGTGTTGTTTTGTGTTAATATTGTGTGAGTTTTCTTAAAGAGTGAGACATTTTATGTATGTGTTGCATTTTAATCTGTCCTTTTCTCTTTATTGCCTTGGGAGATAAAATGGGGTAAGGGAGATTGACAGTTCCAGAGTCAGCCTGTGAGTTCTGGGGTTGGAGGGAAGATCTCCCTACTTCTTCCTTTCCTTGTACATTGCACCTGTTGTAACCTTGGGACTATGATGATGATTATTGTCATTATTATTTACTCCTCCGTCAGCTGATTGGTTTGCTTGGTGCTTTCCAGTCAAAACTCCTGGCAACTGCCTGGACAAATTCCTGTAGTTTTCTTGGCAACATTTTTGGAAACAGTTTGCCATTGCCTCCTTACTAAGGCTGAGAATGAGGGACTGGCCCAAAGTTACTCATTTGGCTTTGTGCCTGAGGTAACTAGAACTCGTATCTCCCAGTTTCTAGCCTAGTGCCTTAACCACTACGCCAGTACCAGCTCTCCCCCCATCAACACTCTTAGTGTAAATACGGTTTCTTTGTTGTTATAATGCAAATGGTAATTGCTTTACTTCCTATTTACATTACTATCTATACTAATAACATTGATGAGGAATTAATTGATAAGACAGTCCCAATTTGTGCATGGAAGGGAAAGGGACTGCATGGCTTTTCCTTGACTAGGTAGCATTCTCAGTTTAGGTATTTATCAGTTACTCCAGCAAATATTAATCATTATTGTTTTCCTCTCTGTTTTTTAATAGGAGTCAGGATTACATCAACAGCACAAGTGTTAAAACTTATCAAACAGGCCGGTGAAAGAGTCACCATATATTATGAGAGACCAGTTGGCTATAGTCAGCAGACTTCATTAGCCCAAGATAATCTTTCTCAGTTGGAAGAATCAACATTTTCAGATGAATATTTGCTAAATGAAATAGATAATAAAGAATTAGATATAGAATTTGAAGACTTGGCAAATGCACTAAAGTCAAATGAATTCAAAGATGATTCTTCAACCAGTCCCAAGCACATACCAGTTTCACTTGCTGGTAAACCACCCGGAACTCTATCTCCAGTATTAAATCGCAAGTTACATCTAGGAGGTTATCAGGCATCTTCAAGGGTACTTTTCAAAGAGACATCCAGACCAGCAATACACAAAACTCCTGATAACTTGGATATAAGTCAACAGACAAACAAACAGCCACAGTTAAATGTAACCAAACCACCTGTACCACCCAGACCACAGATTAAAGTGCCAGCAGTTTCTAGTGAAGTTCAAAATAAATTAGAAACTGGCGACTTATCTTCTGAGAAAGTGGACAAGCTCCCTCTTCCTGCCAATAATGGAGACAAGGGTTCAGAAAAGGTGATTAGAATTATTGATGCAGGAGAAGAATCTACAGGATCCAAACCAACTGCTAAGGAGTCTTCAGAAATTTTACAGAGTTTTAAAACAATTACAAATAAACCAGAAACAATAAAAGAAAGTACAGAATCTCAACAGAATATTAAAGTATCTGTCAATAAATCTGTAACAAGCAAATCAGAAATACATAAAGACATATCAGAGTATTCACATTATTCACTGAATGCTAAGGCAGTAGAAAACCATAATTCATGGGAATCACCAGAAATTCCTTACCGTAATCGAGCAGGTAAATGGGCAAGGACAAAAGGCTCTTCCTACATATTTGAAGTAGGAAAAGAACACACTTACCTAAATATTGGTGTTTGGTGTAGAGACCCTTTCAAAGTAGGTGGGCTGGTTTGTTTGGGATATGAAAGTATAAAACTTGAAGATGTAGCTTTAGATTGTATAGCTACATCCTCCATGGAATTCATTAGGCTGTTTCGACTAAATCCTCCTGCACCTAAAGCTGCAGTAACTAGAACAGCATTGCGTAGTTTGATCTCACACAAAGGTTTCAATGAAAAGTTTTGTTATGGTGATGTCACTTTACATTTTAAATATTTAAAAGAGGGTGAGCCTGAAGACTCAAGTTTTCTGTTGGAAAAAGAGAAAGAAAATATTTCAGAAGAAGCAGTAGCTCCTGTTCTTTCAAAAGATGATCCTTACTTTGGACAAATTACTTATACTGAAAATAGGCATAATTTCCAAGATACTCAGTTTCAAAATCCAACTTGGTGTGACTACTGCAAAAAGAAAGTTTGGACAAAAGCAGCCTCACAGTGTGTGGTTTGTGCATATGTTTGCCACAAAAAATGTCAGGAAAAGTGTCTGACAGATGCTCCCTTCTGTTTAGGAGCCACAAGACGACTTGAACGAGTTTTACACCCTTTTAAATTTGAAAACCAGGATTCTCAGTCCACACCAGGACCTCGTGTAGATTCAGAATTGAAAACTGCAAATAAAGCAACGGGTCTAACAAGACACCTCCTTAATACTAGCAGCCGATTCTTAAACCTCCGTCAAGTTCCTAAAGTTCGTATTAATGAGCAAGGACCTGAAGTGATAGAACCTTCACCAAAGCAGACGCCACATCCTTCTGATAATGAGGGTAGTGATACAGATACCGGTGGCCCTAGTAGTCCTTCCAAGCAAGTAACCACTCCGGGGATTAAATTAGCAAGGAAGGAAGGAGGACTTGATGACAGTGTTTTCATTGCAGTGAAAGAAATTGGCCGAGACCTTTATAGAAGTTTACCTACAGAAGAAAGAATCCAGAAATTGGAGATTATGTTAGAAAAACTTCAATATGAAATAGACCAGGAACTGGAGAGCAACAATTCCTTAATTAGAGAAAAGAAAGAAGCAACAGATGCAAGGAAAAAGAAGCTATTGGCTGCAGCTCTGGTTAAATCGGGTGAAAGGTTGCAAGCCCTGACACTCCTTATGATCCATTATAAAGCGGGCATTGAAGATATAGAAGCTTTAGAAAATAGCGCTTTAGAACTTGGATCTAGAAAAGAGGATAAAGATGAAGAGGACAACAACTTAGTGGAAACAGATAATGAAGATGAGGCTGCTTTAGTAATGGCACCAGTACTTGAAACCCTACTCAAAGAAGAGGAGAGACTTGAATCCCAGAATGCATCTGTAGACTGATATTGCACAGTTGGTCTTGCAAATGATAAACTGGGAAAACACTTTGCACTTAATCAAACTACATCGGATTTCAAAATTGTAATTAAACACTGAGATAATATATACAAGCTGCTTCTCCATTATTTTCAAACCCATGTAAGGAAATGGCTTTTATTTCCAGGTACAATATGGTTTTATTTTGTTGAACCATGTTATGTTTAAATAACATTTTGGGACTTTATACTAGGTGATTTTTAATTTATTTGAACTTTTTTCTAAAATGTATTTCTAAAATATATCAGGGTAAATTGCAAAAAAAAAAAAAAAAGCATTCAGACTGATGTTTTGTTGGAATGAGTGATGCAGCCACTTCCTCCATGAGACTTAACACCTCTTTTGAGGGCTTTCTCCAGTCATCTCCACAGACATGTTCACACATAGCCTGCTTTTTGGCAATCTCAATGGAAATGTTGTCTTCTGAAGGGCACGGCTGCCTCTCTCTTTCAAGAAAGAGCCCTTTGCTCACATCAACACGCTTCCTAAATTGCCCTTGAAATACTTTGCATAGTTTCTGTTCTCGTTTTTGTTCCTTTCATTGTTCAGTTTTAAAATTTCATATTTTTATTTTGTGCTCAAATTAGAACTACTGTAGCAGCTGCTGAGGGGCCAGTTTTGAAAAATTTTGTTATACTTTGCTATTTGCTTATCCAGTATATTTTGGAAAGGGGATTGTGATTTTCAGGTTTGTTTGTTGTTGTTTTTTTGCCAATGATGCATTATAGATAACACGCCTTTATTTTCAATTATTTGGTAACATTAGTATTCCAATGTCTGATTTCTCTGATTTTCTTTACAGAGAAGTCTGATTTTTTTGAAAAGGCAATTTACATTTTACTCTTTTGTTCTGTGAATTTATTAGAGTCTTTAGCAGGAAAAACCTTTAAAGCACATATCACTGAAACAACTGTCACCAGGTTCTAATTTCCCTGCTCAGAAACACCATAGGCATTCCTTTTTGCCTATACACATGCTATACCAATGTTTTGTAGAAATGTATTGAGAATGTGCCACAGGTTTTTCTTTGTTCCGTAACTAGATGGAAGCTTCATAAAACATACTCTTTTATGATGTAATAATGTTAAGTGCCCACAAGAAAATTTAATGGAAACCTTATGAGTTTTATTTTTGGAAAGAATCTAAATATTAAGAATTAATATGTAAAAGGGGTTTTAAAAATTAACACTAATTTGATTTATTTTCTGGTGGTTCTGGTGACAAAAAAAATAAATAAATGACATATTCAGCAACTTAGGACTCCCATGTAGCCCTCACCTACCCATTGAATCCTGATTTCAGCAACACTAAAATAAACTTTGGCCTCATTTCTGGAAAAAAAATATCAACTGATCTGAGATGAGGATCGTTAGTTAGAGTTACCTTGGTATTTCACATCCATATTTCTTAATGTTTTGTTTTTATGTGCTTAATCATCATTTTTGGTAGTGTTATAAAATAATTTTGTAAAACTAAATAAAAAGAGCATTCTGCATTACTCCTACTTGACTAACAAGCAACCACTTATGCTACTGCATAGAATTTTTTTGCTGTTATAATGGGAGTGAACAACATTTCTAACATTTCTGACATTTTTAACTTTACAACTTGCCCTTACAATAAAAAAATAAATGGTTCAACTGCACAGTTGCCAAATTAACATAATCCATATTTTTTGAAAAGATAAAACAATTTTAAATATTTTCCCAAATGAACCAATAATATTCCATCAATACTATATTTAAAGAATATTATCTTTCAAAAATCATCAGCATAACAAAAGTTTGCATAAACTAGGATGTTTTTCCCTTTAATCCAGATACTAACTTGCAAATGAGAATACAATGACAGAAATACTACAGATACTAGGTTTACTAAGCTAACATCATATAATAGTTACCTGTTTATGAAAGAGGCATGAAAAGTTGGGTATCAATACTCCACTATGATGATTGTATAATGTAAGATAAATATAGTGCAATATTCTAACTTGCGTGAGAATGGCAGCAAAATAATAGTATGGTAGCATCAAGGAAAACATATAAAGCATAGAATTATAATAAATACTGTTTTTAAGAATAACTATTGATACATTCCTTTTATATCTTTTGCTTCTCTGCTTTACTATACACAGCTGAAAATAATAAATACCACTGGATGCAAGAGTATCTTGATGTGGTGGTATGTTATTACTTGACACTAGCATATATTTATGGAAATCTGCCTGAGATGATTGTCAGATGATTTTATCATGAAAACAAGCTTTAATAAAAGTTTTTAAATAAATTCTGTTTCTTGGTTATAAGCTGTTAAATATTTAAAGAATATTTTAGCACATAACTAAAGGTTTCTTTTTTTTTTAATTTATTCCATGCTATGCTGTTTTCTAGAACAATGGCTTCCTATGTTTTCAGTGTTTCTGTATTCAGTAAAAGTATGGTGGAAAGGTTATAGATAAAAGGCCTGTGTATCTGTAATGCTGCTACAGTCATTCTTTCATAGGCCTAGGTAGAGTTAGGAATCCCCCACAATGGAAACTTTTATGGACCCTTTCTCATCCTGATTCCTGCCCAATGTTTTCTATTTCAATTCTCCTCAGCTAGCTAGTCTTGTCTGTAATCAGGGAATTGCATTGGTAAAGGCTCCACATTGGTAAAAGGACGAAATACAGAATGAGATTGCCCAGTTACAAACAAGAAGTACTTGACCTTCTTTCTACCCTGTTTCCCCCAAAATAAGACATCCCCTGATAATAAGCCCAATTGGGCTTTTGAGCGCATGGCAATAAGGCCAAGCGCTTATTTCAGGGTTCAAAAAAATATAAGACAGGGTCTTATTTTCGGGGAAACCCGGTAATAACACATTTTCTAAGGAGCTTCTTTACATTTGCAATACTTTCTGCTACAGAAGTACTTATTCTTTAATTGAGAAATTCTTGATAAATCTGAAGAACTTAAAATCATCAATTAAAACTTCTTGGGAAAGTTAAATTTATTTACAAAGTATGTGCAGTAGGGTTTTTTATGTTTTCATAATTATTTTCATATTAAACTTCTAATAACAGAATTCTTAAAACATACTGTGTGATGCAACTCATTGAGGTTATAGCAATCTAAGACTATCATACAACTAGGGATTATATTCAATATCATTATCACAATCTCATAAAAGCAGTTCTGAAAGCTTGTGTTATTCTCTAAGATTATCACTATGACTTCACAGATAAGCATCTGAAAACATGTTACCTAACATACCTATTAGAGTGGGGGGGAAATTACATTAAAAAATGTATTATGAAAAAGAGATCAGAAAAATCAATTATCTGTTTTGAAAAATGTACAAGAAAAACCACAATACCAGTAGGTAGATAAATATAAATAAAAACTAATTTTGTAGAGGAATTGGTAAATTCAGCACAATACATTTAGATATAAGATAAAAGGTAACTTTTGAAATAATATGCTGCATTGAACCCAAATACAGACTGAGGTAAATACTTTTCTCTGTAATAAAGGTATCACTAAAATAAATGTGGTACAATTTTTTGATTTGATTTGATTTGATTCTTACAGTTGTGCCAAAAGTAAAATTGATTAGAATAAATTAATTGCAATAGCACCTCAGCATATTAGTTTATTATCCAGTAGCAATGTTTATAGTAAGAGGAAGAAAACTATCTCAGAAAGTTCTGATCCAGAAATCTCCAGCAGCGCTTATTGTCTATTGTGCTGCCATTAGGACAACCATGAGGGAAGAATAATGTCTGACACTCTCCTATCTTACACAGTGGGGTTTTGTTATTTAAAACTTTCTACCCATAATTTAGGGAATCTGTTGAAGAGTTGTGGATACAGAGCATTTCTTTATCTGCCCAACATTTGAGTTTAAAGGGAGAATTCTGCAAATCGGTGAGAGATTAGAGGAATCGTCAAGTGCCTCTCTTTCCATACACTTCTTTCCCTTGCATATACATACAAACCTGTATATAATCACAGAGATACCTGTTTGTCATTTAAGATAAGAGATTTGAATCCTTACATGAGGGCAGCTGTTTACTCTTCAATGTATAGAACAATTTTAAAAGATTTTTCTTTACACCATAGTTCACAGGAGTCAACAACTGTGGATTTAAAGCATTTTCAGCACAGTCATTTTGAGAACTGTCATAGCAGTGGAGAAAGGAGACGAAGACTTTGTGTCCTACCTTTCAGGACTAATTGGCACATTAACAGTAGTGAAATACCACATTGTTGCCTTTTATTTCTTTCACAAAATAACATTCCATTCTTATTTTCTGTATAACAGAACAGTAACAATTCATCTAAAGCATTTCCAAAACTTGACCAAAATATATGTTTTATACATGGAAATGACACATAAACACACATTTTACAAAACTATAGAAAGTGTCTGTTTTAAATACAAACCATCTGCTGATAACATTAGAAAAGGCACAGAGATTAAGTTTACAAACAGGGTGTTATGTGTACCACACTACATAAATGTTTGATACTTACATGGTCTAACATTTGTTGGTTTTTTATTTTCACAACTAAGGCCATAACCCGTGGGCTCATTTCAACACTGAGAGAACACTGTTACAGGAGTTGATAGGTTGCAATATAGACCATTATGTATTAAGAACCAGAATGTTACCTGCCTCCCATTTGTCAAGCTAGTCAGTCTTGAAATCTCTAATCTTGCTTTGCATATTCTTCAAAAGCACAATATGTTGCAGACTCTCACTCAAGGAAAGGTGTTAATCCATTTCAATCTGCTGATGTCCAAAGGATAGTTACAAGCAAAGTCCGTGAATAGACTTGGTATGAATTTCATTTTGTCCAGACACCTAAAAGTCTTGACAACATTAAAAGCCAGATGTGTCCTATAATTTTGTAATTTTCAAAAACAAAACAAACTAGAAAAATAAAACTTTTAACATGAAGTGTCTGCCAGATACTTTATTTACTCTAGTACAAGTCTACTAGGGAATATACCTGTCTGGTCTTCCTTTTAATAACTAAATAGCATTTTTACAAAGCAAGTGTCGTGGGAGTTTGAAGTGCTGATAGTTTTGTTTCTAGTTTAAATAGGCACATATTAGAACAGATTTATCCAGAAGTATGCAGAGATTAATAGTGCAACATGAGGATTCATCTTGACTTCAGAAACAGGCTGATCTGCTATAGCCATTCCATTTTTATCTTTGGATCTGAAGCAAGATTTGGGATAAAAAAAACAACTCTAGATTAAGATGGGGAAAACTGGATTAGTTATCAGTCTTGTTTCTTCATTAAATGGGAAAACATTAGCAGAAAAACTAAACACTTCATGAAGAGATAAAGTATGCCAAACTTTACAGAAATTGATAGAAAGATTTTGAGGCTATGTTCCTTGAAAAAAAATTTTTTTTAATTTTTTTTTTAATGTCCTAGTACTGGATGTTGTTTCGTGACATGTTCAAATTTATAGCATCAGTAGCTTTGTTGGAAAGAATCATCCAAATTGAATTTTGAATAGGTAGGGAATATAAATCAAAGAACTTGTAAATAATTTTCTTTTTATATGGAGAGGTTCATTGCTTGGAAATTGGCTAGGTCAGGTACTTGACATGAAGAAAATATTAAACCATAAACCATGCAGCAGCCTAGGATGAAAGACTGAATAACAATGAGGCACAGCTCATAGAGTATCTGCTATAACTAAAGGTACTTCTTCAGATTTCCCGAAGCTATAATTGGGTCCTACAGTCCAGGATCATGGAAATAACAATTCCTTTCATGTAAATGACAAAAAGGCTTCCTGCATCATCATTGTTTGCAGCATGTTGAAGCTCCAGATCAAGGCTTGACTCTCCATCCCAGGGAAATAACAAATCTGTTCTGAATTATCACATTTCAACTGGGATCTGGGGCTTGTCTCAACCTCATACACACTCTACTTCAAACTTACATAAGCAGGAATCATTCTTTCTATACAATTCTGAATATGATGAATGGTCATTTGAAGCTATTACAAAGCTATTTGAAGTTTACATATTTAGATAATGCAGTAGACAATGTTTATATGAGGATAAGACACCAGATTTGGGCAAGTTAGATGAGATTTAAAAACAATGTTCAGTGGAATGTTATTAGTAGCAATGTAAAATTAAGAGGAATCTATTAAATGCTGTATATCAAACTTCTCTTTCCCAAATGCCACATAGTTTTGCAATGAAATTGATTCTCTATTAACCATATAAAGTTTTGTTCACTCTACATCATTCTGAATTAGGTTAAGTGTAAGAATAGTTTGAAGTAAAGTTAATTTGAAAAGTGCAAAGTATTATATAAATATCTTTAAATAGACAATCTGGTAATTTATAATTGCTAGTTTCAGGCACTCATTGCTGCAATGAATTAAATGAAAATGTATAATAAGGAAAATGTTTGAATTAATATTGGATCTAGATGGAGATGCATACATTTACAAAATGCATAATGTTAAACACCAAGTTTTAACAACAGAATCTTCTAATATTTTTTTTCATAAGGCAATGGGTTATCTTGATCAAGGGCAATAAATAACTATACCTTTGGTTTCATTTTGTTTTACAAGTTCACAATTAAAAGAGCAGTACAATTAAAACTTTTTGATGAGATGGGTCATTGAACTACCAATACCAGCTTTTAAATATTATTCATCACTCTCATGTTCTTCGTTATCATCATCTAATGGATCTGGTTGGATGCTGTTCTGGGTATACATTTTGGTTTTAAAATGACAGTTTTGATCCATAAGTATTGCCTACAAAAGAACATAGTTATTATTATATTACCAAAGCATTGCATTGTTTTGTGTAACAACCAAAGACTTCGAAATTAGTTATCACTTAAGTATATAGCACATAAGATTAATTTTCAAAAGTTCAATCTATTTGCCTGTTTTATACTAGTGTAACTAGTGTTTAGCTTTAAATATAAAACACTTAAAGTAGCTGTCCTGTTCGCTAAATACAACAATACAAAACAGATTGATCCAATGGTTTGTGAATTAATCCCAACTAAAGCTGGAAATAAAAAGCAGTTTTATCTATAATTTAAAAAAACATACCTTAAGATACTATTTCAGCTATCCGGATAACATCCAAAATATGGGGCGTTTAGTCAACTACCAGGGAACAGCAGTTGAAAATATAGAAGACAGCTATCTCTAGTGTGGAATTATCCAGATAACTCACAGAATAACTATTATTTAGTTACTTAGTTAGTTAGGCTAGATAGTTAGTTAGTATTAGCTTTTTATCCTGCTTTATTCAAAAAGCTAAGGTGACAGACATACTTAAGACTCCTTATCCCTCCCATTTTTCCCACAGCAACAACTATGAGGTGGTTTGGACTGAGAGTGACCTGTCAGAGTAATCCAGCCAGCTTTCATGCCTAAAGCAGGACTAGAACTCAACAGTCTCCTAATTAAAAATGTATTTTAGAGAAAAGTAAATGACAGAACAACTTTGTTAATGTATTTAAAAGCAGTCACGGTTGTTTTGTTGCAGAAAATGTAGCCATGGAAGACATGGTACAAAATTGTTCTATATTGACTCTGGAGAAGAACTAGAAACAGCTCTGTGCTTACCATTTTTTCTTCCTTGGCAGGTGGACTGCGTAGAAAAAAACACAGGGGAGCATAGAGGATATCAATAATTCCTATAATTGTCATGAGCCATGGAAATCCAATTGACTTTGCAATAGCACCACCAACAGATGGACCTTTGGAAATACAAATTGTGTAACCAAAAGGAAAAAGCTGAGCACCATCAATAAGGAAAAAAAAAAGACATGATCTAAAACATTGGGCCACTTCATGTCTAACCCTAAGTCAAGGAGTACACAAGTAGGCCAATTCAAACTTCCTGGCTGGTCTCAATTGACTCCTCCTACAAAAATGATAAGGCAGTTACCTATGTTTCTATTTAATTGACGTTATATACAAACCTGGATGACAGGTTTCATCTATCATGCTACAAACTGAAGCCAGGCTTGTTTGGGAATGCCACGAGATCCCAGTTGGCATATAAAGATAAACAAGCCATAGATTAGTTCCAGACTTTAGCCACTCTGAACAGAAAGAGGACCTGTACATGAATGATTGACAATGTGCACCAACACATTTTTTCATGAGGTATATTGATAGGCAGGATACTCTGAAAGTATGATTAGATATTTAAAATGTGAACATTATACTAAATGTTCTGATTACTTGAAATGCTTAATATAATGTCCTTGCTTCATTGCCGTAGTTCTCATTCTTTCAAGAAATTTAAGAGTGAAAAGGGGAAATCAGCTTGTTCTCACCCTAACTTATCATTTTTGTTATCCGGCTATTTTTCTGTAGCTTTCTTTCAGAAAGTTTAAGCAGCATAAGTGGAGATCTGAAGGCCCCAAGCCCAGAGTGGCCCTCTTGACTTTCATGCAGGCCTTGGGACTTCTCCCAATGACTAAAAATAGACAGCATGGTTCCCTAGCATTCTGCAGTAGGAAAGGTAAAAAGAAGAACAGCTTGGGTAAGCCCTAGAACAAGGGTGTCAAACTCACATCATCATGGCATCGTCAAATGATGTATCACAACTTTTCCCCTCTGCAAAACTGGGCATGGGCGTGGCCAGTGTGTGACGCATCTACCCAGAGGGCCATGAGTTTGACACCCCTGTCCTAGAATAACCTTTAAGTGTCTCTTCAGCTGGACGTGAAATAGCTTTCAATTGCAAACCCTTATGGAGGTGGGTTAATACAAAATAGTGCAAGGATCTTCTGCAACAGTGTTTTAAGTGCATTTCAAATAAACAGATTAAGTCCTTACCTAAAGCAAAACCCATACAAAAGGCAACATCTGCAATTGCATAAACGCTCCCATAGACAGAAACATGGCGTAGATCAACAAGGTAACCCATAATAGGCATCAGTGAAGAATCCACCATTCCTGATTATAACACCAAAAATAGTATTTTAATCATGATATCTAATTTATCTCCAAATATCTACATACAAAATGGCTGGAAATAATTTCTGAAGGAAGTAGGTATGTGGACAAGTGCCCAGTTTTATTGAATTTACTGCAGAATTTTTAAACCAACAGGCATTTCAACAATAACAAAAACATATTCCTTTCGACACAATGCAATCAAAATTTGAAATAGGTTGTGCTTTGTTTCCAAGAACTGGAACAATGACATTAAAAAAGGGTAAGATCTTAATAAGAAATTTTGCTTCAAATGTCACATTTGCTTTATTATACATGCCCTTCTAAATTGGGATTACTTTGCAGAGAGAGGAACAGCCCAGTTCCACCTAGTCTATAAAAGCATCATATCATCCTTACAAACTTTGTTATGGTATCAGGTGTAAAATCAATGGGTTATGATAATATGATATTTCAGATCTGAAATTAGGAAAACTTTTTAATAATCATGAATCCACCATCTACCTTATTATTCCAATATCAAAGTTCAGTTGATATTCAATATCAAACTGTATAGCTGAGTACTAAACATATAAGTTTAGATTTCATATAATTATGTATCCTGCTACGATGCAAAATTTAAATTGTCTTAATACAAGTCTTAATACAAGTATATGATCTTCAGCTGAAAGGTTTTACTCAGCATCTTAATGTATTATACTAATGTGCAGTTTTATCTTGCCATAAACTTTCCTTAAATCTCCTTATAGATTTGACTGGGCAGGCAGACAGATATATCAAGCCACTAGAAGAGATATTCCACTCTATAGCTATTACAGCTGGGCTGCTAGAAATTAATCAAACCTTCTGCCATAACGGGTGAAATCCAGCAGGTTCTGACAGGTACTGGAGAACCGGTAGCAGAAATTTTGAGTAGTTCGGAGAACCAGCAAATACCACCTCTGGCTGGCCCCAGAATGGAAATGGAGATTTTGCAATATCCTTCCCCTGGAGTGGGGTGGGAATGGAGATTTTGCAGTATCCTTCCCCTGCCATGCCCACCAAGACACGCCCACTAAGCCACATCATCCACAAATTTGGATTTCACCACTGTGCCATAATATATAAATACAGCATTTCAAAACAAGAACTCTCCTGTTGCTGACAAAGACGATGCTAACTAATATAAAGAAACATTCACCTTCATCTGCAATAGCCTATATATGAAAGGCAAGGGCAATTTTCTGTGAAAGATTCATCCAAAATGTTTAGCTCTTTCTATATTTATTGGCAAAATGTTCACAAAATACGTTCTGCTACCTTGTGGTAGTGTGTAAAAAATGGAACCTTGGACTAAATTTAAAACTGATAAATTATATGCTAGAATTAATTATCCATGATAAATTAAAGATAATTTATTAGAATATAATCAATCCAGTAGTATTTACTAATGTCAAAATATTGTACATATTCTCTATCCCGTAAA
Organism: Ptyas mucosa; assembly: GCA_012654045.1. Taxonomy (NCBI): domain Eukaryota; kingdom Metazoa; phylum Chordata; class Lepidosauria; order Squamata; family Colubridae; genus Ptyas; species Ptyas mucosa. The sequence continues at coordinate 2,416,984 of WNWU01000032.1, forward strand.
GACTCTTTATATTCTACAGAACCACATATGTATATATAATTATTGTACCATCTGTTATATCTGTTATGATACAATAAAATATGTTTAATTTTCTTGCTGGCAGCATAGTCTACCAACATTGCATTGAGACAGAATAGGTTTTCTTATTTGTCTTATGTATTGATAATCACTGCTGACTGTATTTCTTTTGTAGATTGCAAAATATTTGCTTTTTGAAAGGAAGCAGCAATAAAGCATTATCTTTTCCTACTATGAACACTAATTAACTCTATTGGGTTTTTTAATGTGTATATTTTCAAAAACAATAGCCAAGCCACAAATTTCCATTTATTTACAATGGCTAATGTATATTGCTGTGTACAATCTTTTTAGAATGTTGGACTCTTACCTGTTACTAATTGTTGTTAGTAATGAAAATGTGATAAAGTTCTTTATGTTAAAGCCATCGTATTTCAAAAATATACATACATCTCTTGAATTCAGAGTCCAGGCAGGCACGAGATCTAAATTACTAATTGATGCCACATGTTGCAACTTAATTAAAATCTGAGATATAGAGTAATCTATCTGGGATCATGAACCAATCCCATAAATCCAGGTGAGCTACTGTATTTTTCACACTTTTTCATACTTTGCACTTATTGTATTTTTCACACACTCCCCCCCAAAAAACAGTGAGTGTAAATGCCTGTGAGTCTTATAGAGCAAATATTGCAGTGGGGGGGAGGGGGATTGGTGCTGCCATTTGCCACCGCTGGGGCATGCTGGAGCCTTCATTGCCGAGCAGCTGATTGGTGGTTGGATTGACTTCCCGGAATACTGACAATCAGCTGTTCTAGGTGGCGGGGATCGCTGCCACCGCCTATCGCCACTGCTTATCACTGCCGATTGCCGTTCAGCTGTTCTAGGCGGTGATAGGTGGCAATAGGCAGTGGCGATAGGCGGTGAAAGGCGGCAGCAGCAAGAGGCGGCGGCAATCCCCACTGACTAGAACAGCTAATTGGCAGTATTCCGGGAGGCCAATCTAACCGCCAATCAGCTGCTTGGCAGCAAAGGCTCTAGCATTCCTCTGCAGTGGCAGCAGCTCAGCTCAGTTGACCGGTAGTGGATGCAATGGAGAGGAGTCCTGAATGAGCCACCTGCTGAGGCTGCAATAACATGCTGAAGCTGACCAAGGCTGTTTGCTGTTTGCTGCAAGGACACTAGCCAGATGAATACAGGATGGATGCTGGCAGACAGAGACAGATTTTTTTTCTTGTTTTCCTCCTAAAGCTCTAAAGCTAATGTGCGTCTTATGATCCAGTGCATCTTATACTGCGAAAAACACGGTATTTTCTATATTACCACTTTTACCACTGTCCAACCAAAACATAAGGTGTACCTCAAGTACCTCCCCTTCTTTCACATAATTGTGCATAGTTGGATACATCTCTTCACAGGAAAATATTGTCCCCTTTCATATTCATTGAAGGTAATTATGATAGAAATCAGAATCTACAGGATATAACTTATATTGCTGTACTGATTGTTATCTAAGAGAGAAGATTCTATGTAACACATCAAATAACAGAATGTAGCATTGCAATATCCTCTAAACCAGTGTTTCTCAACCTTGGCCACTTGAAGCTGTGTGGACTTCAACTCCCAGAATTCCGCAGCCAGCCATGCTGGTTGGTAAATCCTGGGAGTTGAAGTCCACACAGCTTCAAGCGGCCAAGGTTGAAAAACACTTCTCTAAACCAAATGTTCAGCCATTTTATTTTATTTTTTATTTTATTTTATTTTTGCTTACCAATGGCAAAGCCAACTCCAAAATTTGGTACTATAAGTCCATATATGTTTTTAGCAAATGGTACCTGGAAGTAAAAGAAACAAAATGAAATATAAAAGTTTTTCATTAGATGAGCAGACAATTTCCATCAGCTTGAGGGCTATTCTAGTTTTGCATGACACATGCCTCTTAACATTTGTTTGTTATAAGATTCAAATAGTATGTGGATAATGTTTTAGTTTTAAAGACAGTGAATAGATTTTAGTGACGCCAGTTACACATACAAAGTCTTCAGCTATGATAATGGGAGCATGAATAAATGGAATTTATTCAATAGAACTCAAGTCTAACTGGTTGTGTTTATACATGAGAAAGAAACATCATTTAAAAATTGGTAGCATTACATTTAAAGATAGAGAAACACTAAGGCTCAGAAAAATGCAAACTAAAAGTGTTAATGAAAACAAGATTTCTAAATGTTGCTGATACAAATTAAAAGAATAGGATGAAGAGGGCATAGCTCATTTTTTATAATTATTTTTCTCCTGAATGAGGGTAACAGAACAAAATGGCTGCAATTTGAGATGTAAAAGAATATTTCACTGGAAATTCAGTAATCATTTGTTTGCCCAGATAAAAAATGCATGACAAAAAGATATAATAATGAATATTACATGCAAATAGCAGTATTTATATATTTTAAAGATTATATCTTTAAATGGGTTTACAGCCAGGAATGTGCATTTTAAAAATGTGCACTAGGAAAATATACACAGGAAAAATGAGTGCTAGAGGATCTACATTGGAAAAATATGGAAAAATATTGGACAATTTATTCAAGTGCATAATTGTTATGTATATTAGGGGGAATATTCCAGTTTGTTTAAAAAAAAACCTGTAACAATAATTTTTAAACCACAATTTTACACCTTATAAAATGTGTGAACCGAGCTGCTACAGTTTGTTCAATAATACATCATTAAAACAAATCACAGTTGAAAGTAAGAAGCTAAGTTAAATTCAAATTTTCAAGCTACCCCCTCCCCAATTTTAATGAGCTATAGGTAATCGTCAACTTACAACAGTTCATGTAGTGACCATTTGAAGTTACAATGGCATTGCAAAAAGTGACTTATGACCATTTTTCAAAAGTGACCATTTGTGACTGGTGCAGTATTCCCATGGTCACGTGATTAAAATTCAACTGCTTGGCAACTGACTCATATTTATGACGGTTGCGGTGTCCCAGGGTCATGTGATCACCTTTTGTGACTTTCTGACAAGCAAAGTCAAGAGGGAAGCCAGATTCACTTAACAAATGTATTATTAAGTGAACAACAAAAGTCACTTAACAACAGTCTCACTTAGAATGGAATGGCTCAGATGTGATCATTAGTCAAGGACTACCTGTATTTAGATCTGACTAAATCCAGGATGTTGCTTTCTACTTCACTGTTACACACAACAAAAGAACAAAATAGAACAAAATTGAATTTTTTGCAGTAACAACTTTTACTCACACACAAAATGCTTATCCCCACTATTATCATCCCAATTAGGGCACAAAACCACCTATGAAAGAAGAAACAGTATCTTTTAGCCATCCAGAAACACAGAAAGCAAATGTATTTTCCTGAAGTAATACATGGTAGCCAACAGCACTATACGACTTTAAAATAAGATTACTTATTATTATGAATGCATCAAGATGTTTTCACTAAGAATTAAGAAACACCAAGCATTTAGAAAATGTTGTCTGTGAATTCAGAGTTTAAACTTAGCTTACCTTCCCATTTTGTGTGCAAGGCTCCCAAAAAGATTTGTTCCAATCAGATAAGAGATGCTGGCTGGAATGAAAGCAACGCCTGAAAAATATGAACGAGTGTCTTATCAACATTGTTTTCAGTGAAGCATAGGAAAAACTAATACCTTCAGACACAGCCAATTTTATTAGAACATATCTAATGAAGGTCCACGGTCTGAACCAAATAAAATAAAATACCCTTTAATATCCGGGTTACCTCAAGCCTTTTATAATCTCAAACAAGACAATCTATCAGATTTAAACTATAATTATATTTTCAAAAGCGTTCTCATAAATTCGTGTTTCTCTGTAGGTGAAGGAATATATGCAGCTTTAGAACAAAGAAATAAGACATATTAAGTGTCAATAAATTTTGTTAAAAGGTGAATTAAATTGAAAAGTAACAAATACTAATTCTGTAACAAGTAAAAATACTGATTTTTTTTCTAGAATTAGATCATAAATTACTCTACATTTAGAAATCCAAGTTTATAAAAAACAAAATAATTAATGGAGAATATGGATATCAGTCCATTGTTGTTATATAATGCAACTGAATACTTGTTATTGGCAACAAGAAAGAATGTTATTCTATTGATCACAACCTGCTTGTAGCATTATCTATTCATTTATTGTAACCAGAATACTGGACTTGACAGGTCTTTGGTCTGAATCAGCAGGATTTGCAACCCTGTTAGATCAGGTCAAGGTTCGTTTTATTAAACGGGTACTTTTTGGGATATGCCCAGATATTATATCCTTCTCCTGTTCTTGTTGCCCTGTAACAGACATTGGTATTCCCCAACTTAGAGGTCACATGTGTTTAATGCTTGATAGAGCTGCCACAAACCTCCTTTTAAAGCCATGCAAGTCAGTGACTATCACTTTGCCTTATGGTAACAAACCCCACATGTTAATTATGCATTCTATTAAAAAGGTACCATAACTTCTTATTCCTATTCTAAATTTCATCCCAAATAGCTGGTCCCTGGTCCTAATGTTTTGAGAGAGGGAGAAAAATTATTTCTGTTCTCAATAAAAGATTAGAGATTAATAAATTAGACAGGGTAAAAGTAAATGAGAGAGAAGACAAAAAAGGAATAGAAACCCAGATGACACCTGTGTAAATGGAAAAGGGGGAAGGAGGGGGGGAAAGGAAAAAATGTTACTATATAAATGTACATTTATGATGATATGTGTGGAATCAGTAAAATAGAAAAGAAAGTGAAAAGAAAGTGTATATAAATAGAAAATGGGGGTTGCTCGGATACCACTTTGGAAAATATTGAATTGAAAATGAATACAACAATGGAGAGAGAATGGAAAGAGGAACAGAGGGATAGATATGTGGTGAGAAGAGAGGAAGGAGAGAAAGGAACATAAGAAAGGGAAAAGGAGAGGAAGAAAGGGAGGGGAAATAAGAGTAGGAGACAAGGTTAGAAAGGGAGGAAGAAGGGAGGATTGGGGGAAAGGAAGGGGAAGGAGAGGAGGGGAAGGAGAGGAGGAAAGAAGAAAGTAGAAAAGGATAGAAGAAGGGAGGGAAGGGAAAGAGAGGAGAAGGAGAAGCATTGTTGTAAAATAAGGGAGATGAGAAGAGCAACCCTGCATATACTCAAATTTTTTAGGATGAAGAATGAACTAATATGAAAGTTAAAAGAGAATATGTATGATTAACAATGGATAAGAGACGGTACATTTAAGACATGTTTATGAGAAATAAAAATAAAAATAATTCAAAAAATTATTTCTGTTCTCTTTCTACATGTTATGTATGATTTCATACATGTCATTCATATCCTTTTTCTGTTGCCTTTTTTTTCTAAACAAAAGACTCCTAAAAGTTTTAGCCTTTCTCACCGGGAAGGTGTTCTGAGTAGTTTGGTTACCCTCTTTTACACTTTTTTCTTCTATATTTTTTTTCTTTTCTGAAATGGTGACCAATACGCAGTATTCCAGATGCAACATACCATACATTTGCAAAATATTTTTTCTTTTATTTATTGTTTGTTTTTTAAAATACCAAGATATACAACTATAATAAATTTAAACTGAACAATCTATACAAATGCAAATGATAAAAAAAAATAATGATGTATGTTAAATGAGAATCTAGGGGGGAAAAGGTTGAGGAAGAAAATAGGCTAGTTCAGGTGAGAGGATAAAAGTCCAAAGAAAAGTCATCCAGTTCTTTCTATGGGAGAAGCTCTTAGGCAGTCTTGCTGACTGCTCTATTCTAAACCATTTTAGTCACATGGCCCATGGCCCAGAATAGAGCTATTATTTAGAAGTTGGGATATATTGGTGTACATAATTCGGCAAATATAATTAAATATTATCTATTTCTAATGGGACATTCCAATGCTCAGAAAACCTCTACTGAGTAAAGCTTTTATGCACGTGTAGCATATGTATGTAGTATCTCTACTGTTCTCTTTATAAGGAATGTGTACAGTACATCGTGGACAATCAGCCACAGTTAGGTTCTTGCCTTAGCGAAACATGTTGCATGTATAGGGAAGGCTTTCATTTCCATGGATCATAAACAGTAGCTCAGTCACCAAAATGAAGCAGCATGACCGGTCCCCTCTCCTAAGCATGGGATTGCAAAGCATTGTAAAAGGCACTGCTTTTACTCACAAATTTATCCACAAATATCTGCTTTCATTAGGCATCTGATGAACCAAGGCAATCCTTTGAAATTCTGCACAGCCTCAGGCTTTCCAATGCATAATGTACAAGGTACTACAAGTTGGATAAATCATTCTATTAGCTAAATACAGATCTCAAAAATAAAAACTGAACGTCGATGATTAACAGTTCTGAGAAGGCAATCACATACACTTAGGATCAAAAATAAAATAGTTAAGATTTTGCTGCTATTTACCCAGTTGCCATTTGCTTGAACACATTGTCTCCATCATCCAAATGGGTAAAGCTGGTTCCAGCATAGCAATTGCCATATTTGCAAAACATATTGCTCCTTGAAAAGAGATGAAAAATAGATTTCTGGAATTATTTCACTTAAATTCTAATCAATAGGTGGAAAGAGCTACGCTGACATGAACAAATGCAGTTTGAAGAGTTGGTTGTCAAATGTACAACAATGATTATATTTCAATTGTTAGGATGGGGAGGGGGGACATTTAATCCTGTAATTTTATAGAAGTTCCACTTTTTGAAAAATGAGACAATAAGCAGTACACTATGTCAAAGACATGGAGTGCAATGTGTTATGATGTTTAGAAAATGTTTTAAATCTAGCAGAGACAATGCACAACTTTTAATACAAATATTTTTGCTATTACTGACTCAGTGATAAAATGCATATTTTGTTTTAACAAAATGCGTATTTCTATGTAATATTTTCAGTTTTCAGATTGAAATTTTATTTGATACAACACTTGAGAAGGAGCACAAGAAGGAAACCAAAAATACCAAGTCTTGTGGATTACTTATCACAAAATAAAACAGTGGCCCCATTCCCTACAAGTAAATTCAAATATACTGTACCAAGTGTGTTGCTATTTCTAATAGAATTTCTCTTACAGCACATTATGGAATAATATGGAGTAATTATTGAGTTTTAACATGAAAATCTTCAGATTCTGTAACTTGGTCTTATGCCACTCATGCACTGAATGACTTTTAAAGCAGTTTAAACCATTTTTATAAAAATAAAAACTTACCAGTAACTGCAAACTCAGCTTGTGGTGACTTTTAAACCTTTGCACTTCATCTAGTATTTCTTAGCTATACAGAAATTATTTTGCCCAAGAAAAGGCTCTCTTATCACACAGTTCAGCAATAAAATGACCACCGCTGTCATTCTTTGTTCAAATATGCCACATTGTATTAGGCTGTCTATTTAAGGTATCTAAAACCTTGATGTGCTCTCACCTATATGCCTATGGGCAAAGGACAAGAATCCAGTTCGTTTCTTGCAAAGATGATGATGTTGTACCGAAGATATTAGAACTTGAAAAAAAAATCTTTGCTTTTTCAAGTTCTGATATCTTCTTGCAGAAAAATAGCACTGTCCTGTGAGACTGCAAAAGTCTCACAAGATTTTATAATGTAAGCCATTTTTATTTTTATAAATTTGTTTAAAACAATATTAATGTAAAATGATGTGGATGACAAGTTCTCTGGCATCGTGTTATACCATAAGGCAAGGATGGCCAGTGACCGTTGCCACATTTAATAGTCCTCAATTTTCTCCTTTTTTTTAGTACTTTTATTTGCTTTTATAACTTATAGAGATCAACATAAACAATTTTAATATAAATACGTAGGAAGCTATTGTATCATTTACTCCATCACAGGAGCATTAACTGAGAACCAATTCTAAAGAAAAATATTTGACATAAACACAGCTGCAAACATTCAAAGCTCTGCAAATGTAATTTAAAATGCTATACATTAAATGCTATACATGGACACACTAAGCACATTTTTGTGGAAGGGAAATGTAGCATCATCTGTGCTACCATAGTCTCTCCAATTAATTTAATTCAATGTCTTGCAAAGTTCTGTATATATATATATATATATATATGTGTGTGTGTGTGTGTGTGTGTGTGTGTGTGTGTGTGTGTAGGTCTTTGGTTATTCGGGTTTTCTCCCGCGTAAAATTGGAAGTGTCTTGGCGACATTTCGACGAAGTCTCATTCGTCATCTTCAGGCTGGTGTTCTCGGCTTCGTGCTTCCAGCA